>CACVKI010145643.1:0-26426 GCA_902732785.1 Trichogramma evanescens | reverse complement strand
CATAGATGCTATCGCCTTCAATTAAAAAATCTGAAAAAATTTGAGATTATGCATTTTGATGAACAAAATGAGAAAAAAATTTTTCCAGATTTTTCAAGACTTCGTTCCGCCCTAAAAAAATTATTTTCGTGATAAAAAACGGTTTTTCAGCTCTAGGCTTAATCGGCATGAATGAAAAATTCTGAAAAAATTCAAGGAATCGTTTTTTGGTGTCAGAATGAAGAAAAAAATACTCCGGTCTGGTATATCGAACCATTTAACCGAAAATAAAATAATTTGAATTTTCAATGATTTTTTCTGAAGGCCTGATGTACTCAAAAAATCTGAAAAAATTCAAGGTTATTTGGATTGTTAAAAAGTACCTTCATGAATTTTTTCAGATTTTTTAATTGCTTCAGTGCTTCAGAAAAAATATAGATCGAAAATGGACGTTTAGACCGGAAGTGGGGGGTAGGAGGGGGGAGGGGGGAGGGGGGGGGTCTAAAATTTCGGTTTTGGGACCCTTTTATGATGTACTATAATATACCAAAATTTCAGGAAAATCTGTGAACCTCGTCCGCAGGTTTATTTGAAAAATTCTGAATCTGACCCATATATATTTTCCAATGTTTTTTTACAATGAAAACATTAGAAAATTTTGAAACTCTTTTCGTGACTCAAGATCGATCTGCTTAACTCGAGGTTTTGTGACTAAGCCGTCGCGGCGCCACCAATACTTTTTGGCCATAGAGTCTGACCGTAGAATCGTGGTCAAAACAACGCTGCTTATGCCATAAATCATTTATGGCACGCTTTTCGGTGGCATAAGTCGCACATTGTGGCACCGCTGCGTTCGCATCACACTCGCATACGCTCGTGCGCTAACCTCACTCCGCGGTACCAGAAAGTGCGACTTATGCATCGGAAAAGGGGGCATATATGTGAACTTGGCCCAGTGCTATAAAACGTTGTTCCATACTCGGGCCATAGAGGACACTTTTTGTCACGGCGTAGTTTAGGACCCGAGTGCAGCGAGGGTCCTAATAGCAGGGCCCTTATATTTATTATATTATATGCCCTTATACTATACAATAAGGGCAGTTACTTATGACCCTTGTATCGAAAATTACTATTTTTTTATTTTTCGATTTTCCAAATGGAAACCATTTAAAATCTCAGGGGTTTCGTGCAAATATCGCGTCCTCGATACCTGAACTAAAAGTAAGCGGGGTTTAAATTGAAAAAAATTAAGTTAAAAAATACACTTTTTTCTCAAGCCCATCGTTTTTGAGAAAAATTCTAGTAGTTTTCATTCATTTTTTCGTGTTTCGATCGCCATTTTTTGTGTTTAAACATTAATTTTTTCAATCGGAACCCCGCTATCTTTTAGTATAGGTATCGAGGACGCGATATTGGCACGAAACCCCTGAGATTTCAAATAGTTTCCATTTGAAAAATCGAAAAATAAAAAAAATTTTTTTTTCAAAATCACGTTTTTTTGATAAAATATAGTGTAACTTTAGACCTGATCATTTTTTCGAACATCTGAGATCAGATTCTGAAAGGGCATTAAATTTTACATTAGAATTAGTTACTCGTATATTTTTTTGTTCCCATTTTCCCCAAAAATACATTGCCCAAATAAAGTGTTGAAAAAACGTTCTCTTGGGACTTAATGGGTTAATATTCCATTTTATTTAATTATGAATGATTATATCTTGTGTAACAAAACAAATGCATCATAATCATAAAATATATCATTCAAGTTTAATGTTAGCAATATAGAGTGCGTTTAAACTTGGCGTTTTTATATTAGAAAATACTGTTACCTTACTTTCGTATTTCTTTTTATAATTTATAATAAAATATGCTCTTAGTGGTATAGTTCAGTTAATTAATTTTTTTGATTTTTTCCTATAGTAATTATATAAAGATTGACATACGTTACAGTGAAGCTTACGTTTTTTAAATTATGAAAATGATTATAATTTAATTTTAGTTTTTAATTAAGGTAAAATTTTACGTAATGCTATTATTTTTTTTTACAGTATTCTCTATGTCTGCTGATTTTCTTTCTTCTGGAAATGGGAGTAGCAATCGTGGGATTTGTGTTTCCACATTCATTGCAATCAATATTGGAGGAATCATTTACCGATAAAATCATACAAACTTATAGAGATGATCCAGATTTACAAAATTTCATTGATTTTGGACAGAAGAAAGTATGATTATGTGACATATAATGATAGACATGATATTTCATTTGTTTTTTATTTTCAGTTTAAATGTTGCGGATTAAGTCAAGGTGGTTATATGGATTGGAGTAAAAATGAATACTTCAATTGCTCTAGCTTACTGAGTACAGAACGCTGCGGAGTACCCTTTTCTTGCTGTATCAATGCGACTAATATTGCCGTAAGTGTTTTAAAAAATATAATTTTTTACGAGCTTATTAGAAAAGTATTAAATAAAAAAACCGTCGTGAAGTTAATTTACTAACTTCATTAAATTGTAAAAATTGGTAGCTTTGATGGTCCCCGTAAAGTAAAACTTCAAAATTTTACTTTCTGTTTTTACTGTTCTTAAAACATGAATAATTGAATAATTTTTAATTTTCTTAAATTATTTCATAAATTGATTTTTTTCGTAATATTAATTGAGTTTGTTTACTTAAATTTTTCATGAATAAATTTTTTATCGTTCCTAATTTAATTTATAAGCACTATACAAATTGATATTTATTATATGGTTCTGTTATACAGAGTGGTCTTGTCAACAATATGTGTGGATACAGCATTCAAAATACGCCTGTTTCAGAAGCAAGTAAAAAAGTATGGACGAGTGGATGCATTGAAATAGTTCGAGCTTGGGCCGAACGAAATTTATATACAATTGCCGGTATTGCTTTAGGGATTGCTTTGAGCCAATTATTTGTGATTTACCTTGCCAAAACTTTAGAGGGTCAAATTGAGTTACAAAAATCTCGATGGCATTCTTGAGAAAGATTAAAATACTAGATGAAATAATTCATTGATTTTGTAATCTCCAAAAGATTGAGTAGTCGTTGCAAACTTATATTTTTAATATTTACACATTTTGTATTTTTTTTTAAAAATTTTATATTTCATAAATACAATTATTTACTATGAGTGAAGCTATTCGATAATTGTTATAAGTATGTGACATTTAGTTTAAAATAATTTGAGATCATTTCTTCTTGAAATATGAGGTATTATACTGTTAATTAAATTAATAGAACGCAGTAGCTCACTTTTGACCTTGATTTCTTGTCAAGAATAATCTACATTTTTAGCCTTGTCTGACTGGATAAATAATGACTGTAAAATTTTTTTCCAAATAAATTAATTTTACATTAATCTTAAATAAAAAAGTCTGATACAAACCTAAATACTTTTGCTTTCGAATACATCCATTATAATACTCATGCAAACACTGCGACTCAAGTGTGAATAGAAATATAAAAAACAGATTGTTTTACAGAACTCTTTCTACAATTTATTCCATAAACATGACTGATAAAAATATAACTATTTAAATATTTATTTGAATTCTACGATGCTTCCTTTATTTTAAAAACTGATGAAAAAACAAATCTTTTAATTTTTACTTAAACCGACATCGAAAGACCATTCTATGTGATAATAAAAACTTTCACGCTCGTTTTTCTTTTTACCACAGAATTCTTTAAACATTTAATGGATTCAATTGTTGTCGAGCCACATTGAAAATAAAAACGTCATTAGATCACCGGTACTCCAGAAAAAAATACAATGAAAAGTGTTATGAAATAAACCTATTTGTAAAATGCCGCAAAAAACACTTCACATCAAATCGCCGAAAAATACTCACCTTATCAAAATATATAGGAAATTTCATGATGTTTCGATGAGGTGAGTTTTGAAGTGAAACTTCTATACGTGCGTTTCTACGAAATGTGTTTTTTTTATAACACCGGCGATACAGACTTTTTCTACAGTCGTCACAACTGGTCACTTTACTGATTTGCCTCGAGGAAAACCAATAAGGTTTCATTTACTTCCGCAACAGCTTTGTTTTCCTCCACGCAAATCAGTAAAGAAAACAATAGTGACGACTGTGAAAAGACCTACAACGTCGCCTTGATATAACACCATGACACATCGAATGACATTATATTAAAACGTAATAACTTTTGAAATAGAAGTTGGTAAGGATCGAAAATTTTTATAAAAATTTGTAGTCATTTTCGACTTGATAAGCATATTCTGAATCTGGATATTAAAAAAAGTTGTGTCATCAATTTGAAGCCAGAGAATAGTATCTTCATGAAAATAGTAAATTTTAATGGTGCACAAAAAAAAAATCAAACGTAAAACAATTGTTATTGAATCTTCATCGAATCCCTGTTAAAAAAGTCAGCTGACGTATCAGCTGTTTTTTTCAGAAAGGATGAATGCCATTTATTTTCCTATAAAATTTAACAAAAGACGAGAAGTTAACTTGAGATAAACGGACCACTCATGGAACGATTTAGGAGTTATTGGGACACTAGTACAGAAACCATTTATTAATAAAATTGTTAAAATGTTCACTTGAAAGTAATTTAAAAGTATCAATTTACATTACATTTATTACATTTATTAATGTAATCTTATTATGACATTACGTTGATTAAAGCTCGTTACTGTAACGTTCGAAAAATTAGTACAGGTGAAATTTACGATATGATTTCTTGTTTCTATTACATTTTCCAGTTGGCATTTTTTGAAGGACTGAGACTTTGAGTACTCCATTACGATTGTTTATTTATAAATAAATAAATACATTAAATTCGAATTTAAATAAAGTAAATTTGTTATTAAAGATAAAGTCTATATAATAATAAGATTATTTTAATGTTTTATGAAATTTTTAAGTAGATACGTAAGTTAGAAAAAACATTGCTTCAAAATCGTTCTAAAACTGGGTCGTTTATCTTGCGATTATGCCAGTCAGATTAGGTTCAAAAAGTTTCAAAGAGAAACTGACGTATGTATCCGTTTTGATCTGAATTTTCATTAATTATTTAATTTTATTTTTGATGAATTTGATAATATGAATAATATTTAAGTG
This sequence comes from Trichogramma evanescens, assembly GCA_902732785.1. NCBI lineage: Eukaryota > Metazoa > Arthropoda > Insecta > Hymenoptera > Trichogrammatidae > Trichogramma > Trichogramma evanescens. The sequence goes on along the minus strand of CACVKI010145643.1, from coordinate 21,335 downwards.
TGTATTTGTAACCTGAAGTCCATTCAATTAAGTCAGCATTTCGTAATGAAAATCACAATTATATGCAAGAGCTTTAATGAAGTTGGAACATGTAATTACGCAGTAAAAATATTAACAGATCAAGTGTGAATAAATACATTGGTAAATCATGACAGTGCATCGTTTAAAAGTATTCAAATATAATCCTAAAAAAATATTTATATTTATATAACTGAAATGACTGAAATGAATGTAATATGAAATCTAATCAGCATCATCTGTTTGCTATTAATTAGTAAAATAAAAGAAATAGATGATGTGTGGTCTTTTTTAAAAAGGATTAGTACGCTAATTGCAGGAACGCTCACTTATTCTAAATATTTATCTAATATGTAATATAATAAATATCAATATAATCAAAGAATTGTCACGGTGATTACTGTTAGAATTCTATTCTTTAGATGAGAATACTAAATTGTATGAAAATGATTTTCATAAATCAATTCAAAAATTCAATACAAGTGTGTAGTTTGCTAGTAAGCGAGCATGACGCAATAATGTTGAGTATTTTATAATCAATCCCTTGAAAAAATTCCATGTAAAAATAAAACGGGCGAGCGCGATATAGAAATATAAACTTTTTAGAGACAGTCTTTAATTGTGCGATCTGTAATTGGCATGTTCTCTAAAGGGCCAAAAGTCTGCTTGCTTTCTCATTTTTATTAGTTCTGGCATTGGGATCATTCTATGGTAATTGCTGGTTTGCCACATTATAATCTTAATCTTTGTTTTCTATAATTTTGATGTCCTTTAGTAGCGGTGCGCTCACACTACAAAGGGCCTTTTAGTTTATTGGGATGTAATGTGAGAGCAACAGGGGGTGAATATAATGGCAGCGTACTAGAATCCGAACTCTTGTACTAAAAGCATTGGACCATTCATAAGGAAGGTCATATTTGCTAGGGTGTTAGTTCCCGAATTTGAAAAATTCCATTTCCAATATCTCAATGTGAAAACTTACTCTATGAAAGGTTGATGGTGGGCGATGCCAATAGGTGATTTAATTTCGATAAGTAAGTAAATCGAAGAGGTACTACATAAAAATATAGCCATGAAAACTTGCAACCGTGTTTTAGGGACTTTTGTCCACTCAGGTTGACACAAACAGAGGGTCAATGCATTAGTGGTATACTTAGGTTAATTCAAGGTACATCAGGCGGAGCTAATGACGAAAATCCACTGCTACCTGCAGTAAGAATTCACTCTGCTAACGGCAACAATCACTCGATTCTTATCTTAAGGGGACCGACCTGTGTTAAAAGCTTAAATTCAAAAAATAGCTATATAAATCGAAATGGTGGAAATTTTTTTTGTGATAGTAAAATATGTTCATTAGACACCTGATTGACCAAAAAAAACTTCTACCCAAGCTCTGAAATGCCAATTACGCCTATTTTTTCATAATACAAAATATTATAATTGGATTTACTTGCCACGCGATTCTGACGTGAGCTCTTCATCAATATTGATCTATGGGGTCTCAAAATCTTCAGAAAAGTACCCTCATCCACTTAAGCAGAGCAAAATTTGAAAAAAAAGTTTGCTTCTCTTCCAAGAGCTTAAATATGGCATTTAGTGTTGATAAAATACTAATTTTCTTAAAAATTGTCACATTTTGACGTGTATATAAAGTTGTCCGCAATTTTTCAAAATTCTGCTCCGCTTAGGTGGATGAGGGTACTTTTCTGAAGATTTTGAGACCTCATAGATCAATATTGATGAAAAACTCTTTTCAAGATCGTGCGGCAAGTGATTTATAACACAATATTTCGTCTTATGAAAAAAGTGATGTAATTAGTACTTCAGAGCTTGGGTAGAAGTTTGTTTTGGTCAATCAGGTGTCTAATTTTCACTATTTCGGTTTATAAAGCTATTTTTAGCTGAAGCTGAATTTAAGCTTTTAACACAGGTCGGTCCCCTTAAGATGAAGCTGATATTTGGCATTAGCTATTTTTTCTATCAGTGTAGTCTGGATTAATCCGGACTACGTACTTTTTCCTATATGGGGAATGGTTAGTGATTTTCCTGTTATATTACGATTTATCTCGTAAAGAAATTCCGAGCTCAATTGAAAATCTAAGTTTGGCTGGTATTCCTTTAATATTTCCGACCCAGGGAAAAAATTCCTGAACAAGTTTTAGCCAGGACCTACTGCTCGCAAATTAGGAATCAAAAACTCGCCCTCAATGCAATGATAGCGCTAACACATAATCCAACAACTAATCACTTGGTGTTTATGGGACAAATTTCCTGAAGTGTCCTAGCGCTCTGCCGCGCGGCATTTTTTGGACAAATCACTCAATTTCTAACTCGCTGTAAAAGTATCAAACCGTACCTAAAAAAAATAACCAACTGACAGATTCGATAGAAAATTTCTTCAGCTTTCCGATGGTGACATAAGATTTTCAAAAATTTTCCATTTTCACCCGGAAAATCGTCATCAAACATTCAGAGCTCAATATCTCGAAAAACGCGACTTTTTTGCTTTTTTTATTGTTTCAATCGAAAGATGAGGTCTTTTTACATCGGATATGAAAGTTTTCAGAGTGTAATTTTGATGAAAACTAAGGAAAATACGGGAGGTTTTAGTTAGCGCTCGGCCGTTCGGCGCGATTTCCAGCATTGCGCGGCTCGCTGTAACTTGTAACTCGCTCGTATGACATTGTGATTTGTCTGGAAAAATAACTAAATATGTGATTTTGATAGGAAATTTTCTCAGCTTTCTTATGGTGTAGTCGGATTTTCCGATAATTTTCATTATCACCGAAAAGGGAAGAAAATAGACCTTCAAGTCCACTTTTTCCGGGTGAAAATGGAAAATATTTGAAAATCTAATGTCACCATCAGAAAGCTGAGAAAATTTTCTATCGAATCCGTTAGTTGGTTATTTTTTTTAGGTACGTTTTGATACTTTTACAGCGAGTTAGAAATTGAGTGATTTGGCCAAAAAATGCCGCGCGGCAGAGCGCTAGGACACTTCAAGAAATTTGCCCCTTATATTGATGATACAAACTGATCATCTCTTATATAAGAGAGAGATTATTTTTATAAAAAATGTTTTCTCCTTATGGTGATCATTACTATTATTATGGATTAATAATTATTTGTTGATACTTGACTCTGTTTATATTTTTTATTCTATTTTTTTAAGTCTTACAGTACAGTTAAAAACACCGTCGGAAAAAAATTTAAAAGAAAATACGTGAGTAAGTACTGCTCACTCAGCTTATTTTAATTTAAAAGAAATTCTTACCTTGTTTCTGGAATGCATATCGTAAAATTACTTTATAGAAAACTTATAATATATCAAATTTCGTATAATGTTAATTTTATAAAAACCGATTGAAGTTTTAAAGTTTATTCCATTACAATTTAATTCAAATTGATCTTACAAAATGATATTTTTTAATTTTTTGTATTTAATACAAATTTATGATTACATTGTTTAAAATCTAAAATATATATATGTGGTTTGTAAATTAATTAAGATATTTTAATTTTATTTAATATATCTAAGTCATTCGAGAACATTGGAAAAGAACTCGTGCGATAATAGCTGCAACTTGCTGATCTAATATTTGGCTCATCACAAGAGCAAGCAAACGAGTTTCATGTTGGAAAAGTAACGGTCTATTATCAGGATGTTTAGAAAGATTCAAAAGCGTACCAGCTGCTCTACGCAACATATCTAAACTTGTGCCCATAGATTCCGGATTTTCTCGAAGAGCTGCTATGCCGTGTTGATTAGCTACATTCAGGGCAGTATTTTCAGCTTGTTCAATAAATGACACCAATAAACCTATACATGGTGTTTGTAGAGCTATAGTTCGAGTAACTCCACTATCAGCAGATGAAAGGAAATATAGTAAATTAACACTGAATTCTCTCAAAACTTGCTCTTCACTTCTGCATAAAAAGCGTGATAGAACGCAGCATAATTTTTGAAGTCGAGAAAATGGTGGAGTAGCTACAACGAGATCTACATTGCTGTCAGTAACACATAATTTACATAGAGCTTCAAGAGCTAATCTTTGAGGAGACAAAGTTGAATTATTATTGACAGTTGGAAATGGATCTTGTCCATGAGCAGCTGGGCAAATTGACCAATGTAAAAGACCATCTAAAATTGGTCGTGAAACTTCTTCTGGATAGAGGCTTAAATCTAAGTATCCAGCAATATTTGATGCTATAACTAAAAAGTTTTCACGAATGTGGCACAAAAAATCCCACCACCATTCATTTCCTATTTGTAAGCTGCTACATGAGTCTGTAAAATCAGCATCTTCTTCGCGATCGTAATTGCGCGTTTTTTGGATTCTAATAGGGTGATCATGATGAAGCAATAATAATTTACCAAACATGCTCAAAAATGTAATATTTTTAGCGAATTCCATTTCATTTCCAGGAATGAAAGATAAATTTCGAAGAATCGTGGAAAGACACACACATCTTCGAGCTATTTTATCTTGAAGTTCAGAAACGAGGTATAAACTCGCTTCGTCTTTCGAGTAACTTTCATCTTCATAATCATTAAGTTGCTTGCGTTTGAGAGTACCTGCTGGATCTCGTATATTTAAATTTAATTGTGATTCACTTTTGTTTGAAGAACTTTCATTGGAGACTTCGACATCTGAATCACGAACGTTCTTAATTTCTTCACAATCTTTTTTATTTGATTGAGTTTCAGACTTCGGAGTTTGACAAATGTTATCCGGTGAGGAGTCATTCGTTTTTTCAACTTGTTTTTCTGAGTCTTGAGATTCAGAATTTTTTTCGATTGAATTTTCATCTTCCAATTTAATAGAAGAAGATTCAGTTGGCTTCAGTGGAGTTTTGGTAATTCTAAAAAGAACTTGATTCAAGTTTTTCATTTTCTTTTTCTTATTTTCTTGAGTATTTTTCAATTCTTCACTTGTTATTTCAGACATTTTTGAAGATGATTCACTTTGAACTGATGGTTTTTCAGTAGTTTTATGCATTTCTTCGTGTTTATTTTTACTTGAACCATTTAATTTTAGTTTTGTATCCACGTTCGGTTGTTTACCATATTCTGAATATTCTTTCGAATGACGATTTTTCATTTGAGCTTCAAAAAATGTTATAATGTAATTGATGGAATTAGTATCAATATGCCAAGGCTCAACATCAGCATCGTATGCTTGATGATCCCATAACCTTTGTGAATCTGATATAAATATATCGTCATTCCTCGGTATAATTTTAACAGGTTTTCCTTTGCGAGATAACAATGAATAATTAGTTGAAGAAATTATTTTCATACTTCTGTCAAGATCATCAGGCGCGGAAACTATACCAAGATCAATTATGGATTTACATAAATCTGTTTCTGTATTTGAATAATTTGTTTGATCTTCTTCGTTATCAAACATGTCAGATAAAGATCGAGAAAAGTGTTCCAATAAAATGTCTAATAGTCCAGGTAAACTAGATAGACCAAAATACTGTACTGAAGAATCATCAAATAATAAAACGTTGAGAACGTCTAGAGCCCAACAACTCTCAGCTAATAAACCAGATCGTAAAGCCATCATGATTCTCCATGCTTCAACGGGAGGTATATCACTTCGTAATAATTTCCTCCTTTTATAAGATAAAGGTGTAACTGATTCAACACTCTCAATGGGAAATGCTACTTCTCTCTTTGTTAGAGATTGATGATTGTTTTGCGGGCCCATCCCAAATTGATTCTGAAACAAATGTGCAAAGAATGTAAGTTCATGCCAATTTCTTATTTTTACTTTAATAGTCTTTCTTTTTTCAATCAAATACTCGAATGAATTTATTAATAATTAAAATTCAAAATCCATAAAATAATATTTGATAAGTGTAAAAAAGTGTATGTTACAACGGTATCTTAAAATAGCCTAGAAGGCGTAAAAAATCTTAGAGAACTCTTTTTTTTAATTATTGAAAAGAGTACTTCATGCATCGGTTAATGGATCATAAGTGTGAACTTGGTATAGTACAATAAAGTTTCGTACGATTAGTTATTAGGACCCTACTGCGCATGGGTCATTAACTACACGGTGCCAAAAAGTGCTACTTGTGACACTTGTATCCTAAATTACTATTATAGCCCTTTAAACTAAAAATCGCAACTTTTTCGCTAGTTTTAGGCTCTTGGGCTAAACTGGCATTCGGTTCGTGTTGCAACCCCTCGTTTTGCTGAAAAAGCTTATTCACACCCGTTTCATAAGGTACTAATTTAGGCCGAAGGCCTAAAACTAGTGGAAAAATTAAAATTTTTAGTTTAAAGGGCTATAAAAAGTATAAAGTGCATCGATAGATTAGAATGAAAAACATTTGTTTAAAGAATCTGGTTATCACTCTGCATTACGTTTGAATCGAAGTTTTACCAAAGTTAAATTCACGTATACTGTAGATAAGTATTAACGGTTATTTTTCACGCCAAAAACATGGAGTTATTCCAAATTATTATTCACATATCAATGCAATTAAAAATATCCCTCATACCAAACGCCGATAAAGATGTTTCACATCAAAAATGCTGATGCAAAGTAAAAAGGAAAACTTTCAAATAATTTTTTTTCCAGGATTCTACTGAATATTTTTTAAAAGTAACATGAATGCTTTGATTTGATTGTATTCTAGATATTCACGCTGTGATTTAAGAGAATATCTAGCAGGGATATAAGATTGTTGAAGTTTTTTATTTTCAACCTGACTTTAGTATCTCTTTGAAATACACTTTTTTCAGATGAAGAAGATGTATAGCTCTTCTTGAATGTATGTTCAATTCATCATTTTACTAAGAAAAACTTTCAGCTAAAGAAATATACTTCAATTTTACCTGATTCATATTAGATGATGTATACAGAGATGGTGATGGAGCACATCGGTTATCCCAGAGAGGTGGAGAATGCAAAGAACTTATACTTTGAGATAAAGAACGAATATTCTGTTGATTGTTCCATGAATATTGAGAATTAGAATTAATCGCTGGCGAAATTGTAGACATAGTAACGATTTGAGTTGGTGGAACTTGTTGATGCGGAGGATTTGATTGTAGTTGAGTTTGAGTATTTGGGTATTGCATTCTCACACTCGAACCGGAATTAAATTGATTATTTCCTCCGGGCCACCCTAAAACAATTGCAATTGGGTAAAATAATAATTAGTCATGCATATGATATTCAAACGTGTTCACTAATAAATTAATCCACTCACACTCTCTCATGTAGAGTTGTTTTTTAAATTGTTTTCATCGGGACTCTACTAAAAAAATAAATCTAGCCGAGGAATTTTCCCGATTTTTCTTAGCAAGTCTAAGCCTTATAACGAATATGTAATTTGTCTTATATAATGCGGTAACATTCTATTTAAAAAATTGGTGTAATGCAATTTCATGAAATTTTTAAAATAATATGATGGGCTTGAAGTATTAATTAAAAATCGAATTTTTGGTAAATATGGCAAAATAAAGGTGCTGATGATTGGTTGAAGAATATGAAAAATTTTCGTAAAAACTAATTAAAATTTTCCGTGTCGCTAATCACAATTTTCATATTTGATTGTTCATGAGTGTCGATTAGTTGAACACCGGAATTCAGTAGAAAAAAAATTGAATAAATTCTATAGTTTTTGTCAATTTGAAACGCCATATTGGACCTATAATTTTTCATTATTGTTTTAATTATTAATTTATTACCTGTATATGATGATCTGGGTTGGGTGTAAATTGGATATTGTTGATCTTTTACAAAGTCGGGATGTCGACGAGGGGTTTGTGGACCCAAAGCAGGTGGTGGCATATTTTTATTAACTCCTGCAGGATTTGCAAATATTGAGCTTCCCAAATTAGAATTGTAAGTCTGAAAAAAATTTGAAAAAAGACATTACTTTATCATCGGGCCGTGCTAATTGAATGACAGAAAATGATTGTGATCGATGATTATTTAGTTTAATGACCAAATTATGAAAGTAATTAATATTAATTATTAATTTAGCGAACTCCACAATGTTATCATTTCCAAAGATTCTTTATTCTTGTCTTTCCAATCAAAATAGTTCGACTAATCATGAAGCGAGTCGCAGATACTTGTCGACTAATCTGTTGAAAATTACTTTACGTGCTTTTTTTAAGAGGGAGAGTGATAGGATTGACAAAAATATACCTATTAAGTATAATATACCTATTATGGAAAGAAACTTTTAGGTTTAAGTCGTTTTTTACCTGATCAGCTCTATAATAATCTTGAGAACTCGTAAATGGACCTCCTTGCGTTGGTTGTATTTGAGATGTAGATTGAGGTGGTGCAACAGAGTGAGGTATAGGACTATTGTGCGGTTGCACACCAGGAGAATAAGCATTTCTTACAGTATGCTGTTGATTGCCTCCATAGCGATTGAATATGTCTTGACTTGTCGAACTATTAGTAGATGTACTACTTACGTTGTAATTTCTAGAAAAAAAGTGCAATGTTATTAAAGCAGAAAAAGATTTTGAATAGAAAGCCTAAATGGTTATTACTTTAATCAAGTTATTGAATGTAAAATAAATTTTATTGAATAGAATTGTCATTTTCAAGGTGAAATTAATGAATTATGTGCTGATCTGGCCAAATGTTGGAGGTCCAAGACAAGCTAAAGAAGTGCACTTCTGGAAGTGGTTTCTCAACGATCTTTAAATATACACCGTGCATCTTTGGCATGAGCTCTGAACCTTGAAGCGGTTGAGCGTACAAAATTTTATAAAAATGCTTAGTCAGATAAGATTTTAACAGAATCAAGTAACTACATCGGTCTTTCGACGAACGCCAGAGAGTCTGGTCTATATCAAGAAAAGAGAAATAAAGAACCGATTAAATAATAACTGATTCTTAATTTAAGATTGTGGAAAGACGGTAAGATGAACGATCATCTCATGTAGTTTTTGCCAGGGCATTAATGCTTTAGATATAATTTATCCGGTATTGGTGACCTTGCAGTCTACTTATGCGGTCCAATAGAAGAAGGAAATGTTGTATACATATGGTATTAATGACCAAGATTTATGCGCGAGTGCAAATCTTTCAAACGTAGCCGGATAGGCACTATCACCGGAGACGACGGATTAGGGTGAGCTCAACTCGAACTCAACCTTGGCGGTGGTGAGTTGTTTGTCTCCACTGTTACAGAAGAACTAAAGCTTGAAAGTATACTGGAAGAATGAACTGGAAGATGGGTACACTTTACATACAAAAATAATGGTCGGTCTATTGATGATAAAGGAAGAACATTTTTTAGAAGCCAAAATGTACCGTGCACCAACTTGTAAATACAGTTGAGTTAACACAGAGCTACGACATTATAGAGTGAAATTGAAGGAAACCTAGGTATTAAAGTTCGGTTTTTTAGACTCTTTCATATACTAACACTTTTCATTTCATAGAAAAAGAAAGTTGCACGATCTATTCCAGCTGGATTTACAGTCCAATCTAGTTCGATTTCCAGTCAAATCCAGCTTGATTTTCTACCTTGAAATCCAGCGATTTTTTTTAAACAGGGTATCTTTTTACGTGGATCAAAAGTTAAACTTGAATCAATAATTTAAAGTGTACATTTGAATGGTGGTACGTGAAAATTCATTAAAAAATGAAGAAAAATAGTAGTTTTCGATACAAGGGCCATAAGTAACACTGTTTGGGACGGCTTAGTTTAGGGCCCGAGCGCAGCGAGGGTCCTAATAGCTGGGCCGAAAAGTGTCCCCTATGGCCCGAGTATCGAACAACATTTTATAGTACTGTGCAAAGTTCACATTTATGCCCCCTTTTCCGAGCCACGAGTCGCACTTCTGGTAGCGCGAAGTGAGGTTAGCGCACGAGCGTATGCGAGTGTGATGCGAACGCAGCGGTGCCACAATGTGCGACTTATGCCACCGAAAAGCGTGCCATAAATGTGAACGTATGCCACACAGTGCTATAAAATCATTTTATTAAACAGTTGAGCTTGTGTTATAAATGATAACTTTGCTATCACATTAAGTTATCTTAGATTTTATCTAAGATGAATGATTTTTAATACAGAAATCATTAGTTTTATTACCTTTCTAAATCTGTTGAATATGAAGAATAATGTGGTCGAGATGAGTATGGTTGAATAAATTCATTTTGTTGCGAAGCAGCGACATTTTGTGAGCGAATATACTGGTCTTGAGAGTAATTAGTAAACGCTGGTGGATTAGCATACGGTTGTTGTTGAATAACTAAAACGATGAAAACAACATGAAGATCCAGATTATTTTTAATAAATTCTCATATTTTAAAAATAATTTTTATAACGCTATATTAGCGTTTGTAAGTATTTTTAATTTCTAGATTTTCAGGAATTAAAAAAAACAGTCCAAAACAGGTGAATCATACTTTTAAAGTTCTTTATGCATAGAGTTTCGAAAAAATATTTTTTGATCATACGATAAATTTAATAAAATTTCAACTTCGTATTATAACGAGCATAGAAACAACAAGTTAATATTTTGATTTTCAGACGCATAACGATAAAAAAATTTTCACTCGTAGATTAGTACACGTATTTAAATCTAATAGTAGTCTTTGACCTAAAATTACAAATAACAAAAAAAAATTAATCACTATCAATTGATTGACTGTGCAGGAACTTTACAAACGTGTGTATGAAAAAAAAAGTTACCCAATTATACATATTTTTGTAAATTTCAAGAAAAAAATTTTACTAATATAGAATAGAGGCATAAGTCAATATGAATAAAGAAAAGTCCACTAAATAATCTTTTTGAACGTTAGTTTTAATGCAGTTTCTACATTATTTGTAAAAAAAAGAACTCTATACTCTAATATTGGATTCAAATATTACGTTACGTGAGCTTGTAGTGGCAAAAATATCTCACTCTTGGCGAAAGTTGTTAAAAAAGTGGTACGCAGATTTTCACAAAAATTAACGGTTTTTATTTGTTGTGTAAAAGTGAGTGATTCAAGGAGGTACCTCTGTCGAAGAATTATAAGACGGAATCGAACCAAATTACGTGAACATGATCATTTTAAAATAAGAAGGCACTGTTAAAATTTGGTGCAAGTTCACTTCTTAGTTGAAGTAAAATTAGTAAAACATTTTTAAATTGTTTATCATGCAAATTACGATAATTTTGTACATTTCATAGCATATATCATAATTTATAAGACGAATTTGCGTGAAATTTTTTGAGCCCTTCAATAAACTATCACAGTACCTCGTATTAAAGTTTTGTAAGCTTTTACTACATAAGTACTGTTCAATTAATTGAAAACTATTAATAAATGAACATTCTAGTGACATTCAGTGCAAATCTCGGGCGACGGTAAACGAGCGACATAACCTGCATACAAAAGCTAATCAATGTAGTATGCGAACAACGAGCAGACGCGCCTGCCTAGGGACTATTTAGTTAGGTTAGTCTAGTTACTTTCAACACACGAGCAACTGTGAAAACTTGACTAGCGTAGTACTCGGAGGTACCTCCTCACTAATCCGATCTTTTCACTCAGGTTTCTACAAATCCACGCTCTTGAATAATAAATAATAAAGTACTTAAGTGAGGATCAGGAAAAAAATACCCGTTCATAGTATACTTTGAATGTGGGGCCATGTACACCAGCGGACTTAGATACTCGGACATCGAAAATCAACAATCGATTATTCGATTCTTTGATCGCACGTGAACTGAGTCACGCGCATATAATTCCGCGAGGTGCAACTAGCAATCGAAATCGATTGTTGATTTTCGATGTCCTAGTATCTAATTCCGCGGGCGTACATTTCACGTCAAGTCTCCAGCGCTGTGTCCTCTCGGCTAAATCGCTCAATTTCTAACCCGGCAGGAAAGCTTGAAATGCATTCAGAAAAAATATAACATATCCGTTTTCCACATATTCCATATTCCACATTTCCGTTCATGTAGTTCGATTTTCAGTATAGTAAATTTTTCCCGAATAAACTTGACAAATAGTTTCAAATTCAAATATCTCAAAAATTTGATTTTTAAGATTTTTTTTAAATAGTCTATATTTAAAGAGAAGGCAATTTTACATCGAAACAGCTTTTTCTAGAAGACAATTTTGTGATTTTCTCGAGATATTATAAATATGAGAAGTATGGACCGATTCGCAAACTACATTGTTTTTATTATGTTATAAATATCCATGATTTCACTTTTCGATCGATCGAGTTAGAAATTTGGCGATTTTGCCTAATAATATTGCGCCGGTGCAGCGCTATATACTTCACGTGAATTGGTTTTATTGTATCAGATGAAAATCAAAGCTGAAAAGTTTTTGAAATTATATGCTCTCGAATGTTTTTTTTAATCGCCAATACTTATAACTGTTCTAAAAGGATATAGACTATAGCATCAAATTGTTGTAAATTAATTATATTAATAATATAAGATGTTAGTAAAGTTACAAATAAGAAAATGATTAAGTTACCGTGGTGAGAAGATGCACTGCTTTGGCTTGGTGGTCTTGGAGAGTGTGGATTGTAATCAGTAGATGAAGCAGCAGTGGAATTACCAGTGTAACTATTTTGAAAATTAGCAAAAGCATCCAGAGAAGAGTTTGAGTTACCGGCTGGGTACGAATCTTGAGAATTTGAAGATCCTAAAACGAAGATATAAAAAAGTTTGAAAAAAGGAAGATATAAAATAAAAAGTATTCAATTTCGTAAATTACTTACCAGGTGAAGGAATTGAAGAAGTTGTTTTTGAACCTTTCTTTTTAGTGCCAGCTTCAACTTGATTAATTATAGGCTGCGGATCAACACCTCCGCGATCAAAGTGGCATTCATAAGCGAGTAGATGTTTAGTGTAATGTTTTCGCAACGTATACGCGGCGCTGCTGCTTGCACCTATTCCCAAGAGACCTGCTATATCTTTCCATGTTTTATTTTTCGTTACCTTAAAGTAAAATAGTTTACTTAATGACAATTTATCTGTATTGCAAACAAAAAATTTTCTTCAAAATAATATTTTTATTTATAATCAAGTCAACAGAGCTTTTTAAAATAATTAAGATAGTTGGATGATCATCATAACAATAGTACACTTTAGAGTAGTCTCGGCAGCGCAGCTGCCTTATGCGCAACCTAGAAGCGGGTTAGAAGGCGAACATAAGCCAAAATACCATGATTTTATACTTTGATCGTTAAATACTTCCTTAGAAAGCACGAATACCTATATTTTTTAATGCACTAATCGAAAGGTGATGACTTTATCTTTCTAATGGATAGTTTTTTATTCCCCTCGTATCATAATTGAGCAAGTTATAGTCATTTCATGCCCAAATTTCGACAGCCTCCTATAGTAGCCGTTAGTGTATGGTTACGGAGCATGCTTTATAACCGAGAAAAAATTGAAAATTGCTCGAAAAGGGAATGGAAGATTTTGTTTTTGAATTCAGACATCTAGTTAAAGTAGGTTGAGCGATCATTGACCAATCACTTTTATGCTGGTATTGAAGAATTTATAGGTATTGAGGTGGATCCTCGCCTTCTCTCAGGCTCGTATCTATCATCTGACGGGTATAGGAGTGCGAGGATCACGAGTGGAGGGGGAGGGGGATCATTTACGGGTAAAGTGTGAAGAACTGCTTCGTAACCCCAAATCAGCACTTAGAGGATAGGGGATACATGGCTAAAATAGATAAATGATGAACTAAGTGCTTAAGAAGAGGCATAGACCGGTAGCAATATTAAGCAAAGTTTCTGAGGGGGTGCCTGGTTGTAGAATCATATACTCTGATACCCGAACAAATAAGTTTATGTTTGCCAACACCTTATGAATGCTCGATCCTAGTGGCCATCCCATGAGACTAATGTTAAAAACTCCACTCTTTGAGATAAAATAGCTTGCGATTTTGAAGCGTAAGCCACATAAATAAATATATCATTGAATTCAGCTTGATTTAAATGGAGTAGGTCTTATTTCTCAACAAATGTTGAAAAACCCCTTTAAGTCTCCTTTAGGCCCTTAAGGAGTTACCTGCATGCTACTTTTAGCATTATAGTTTTTTTGGGGACAAAAATATGTTTAGCGCCTTACTTGTAGGTGCGCTGTGCCTCTGCGCGCAATCATTCAAGAGAATAGAGAATTTTCAAGAAACACCTCTAATATCATCCTCGTGCAACAACGAAATTTGAATAATGAGGTTAAGTCACTGGAAATCTAGTGACATGATCAATAATTTGTGTAATCTGAGCTTAAAGTCAACCAAAAAGGTGAGATTTTTTCCATATATTATTAGATTGTTATTCTTGCGTGCATGAAAAATTTCTGTAATATTGTTTTAGTCATTTTTGCCGCCAAGTATTAGAACCAAAAACTAGCGGCAAAGTTGCGATTTTTAGGTTGGGGTACTATAAATAACTTATTCTAATGAAACTTTAACCAAACTCTCAAAATTCAGAGGAAAAATGCATTCGAAATTTCGGGGAATATTTTTAACTGACATTGTGTGCAGTCTAAGGTAAATTTTCCTCCGTTGGTGGGTACTTTGTTTTAAATTCGAAAATGTTTACTACTCTTTAAAACCTTTATTATTTAATATTATAGAATCAGCGAGATGTCTTAAAAAAGGATTGAAATTGAGAACTCCAACCAGAAATTGCGACGTAAAAGAGAAAAAACGGCCTCTTACTTTACTTATCAATATCCAGACAAGATAATCTAATACTATTATAAACATGTAATGCAAAAAATTAATAAATTGAAACTAGAAAAAAGGACTCTCTTTCCATGGGGTTATTTGTAAGGGGGTTCTTTATATCATTTTAAAATCATTTAGAAATGAATAAAATTTCTTATTACCTTACACACTTCTATGAAACCACCTCTTTCTTTAACGTAAATATACAAGCGGAACAAATCTAAAGGATTCTTAGATATAGTTGGGCAGCTTGTAATCGGTGTTCGGCGTTCTTCCATGAAACTTATTAGTTTATCTAGCCAGGCTCGTCGTTCAACTGAATCATCCATCTCATAGAGTTTTGATAAACTATCTGCTTTCTGAAAAATTAATCAAAAATTTACAATTATAAAACACAGTGCTAATCATGAGTGGTAAATTGTTTTTTATTTACTAGTTATTATCTGAAACACGATTAAATCATGAAATTGATACACAGTGCATTTTAAAACATTGAAATAGTAATTTACAATACAAGTGCCATCAGTAACACTTTTTGGCACGGCGTAGTTTAGAGTCCGAGCGCAGCGAGTAAGTAGTAGCGAGTAGTATCGTAAATTTCTATTATGCAATAGAATGACGAAAAATTCCTTTGTTCGCACATTTGTTAGCGCGCAAAAAGCGTTTTTGGACACTGGTGTGTGGTAAAATGCCTCGTTTAAAATGAAAGTATTTTTCGCTTACTATTGCATAAAATTTTGTATGCAACACGTGCCCAGCTTTTTGCGCGCAGTGTGCAGAAAAAACCCACTCGTGCCGTTAAAAAGTGTCCCCATATCACGAGTATCTTACTTCATTTTATAGCACTGTGCCAAGTTCACATTTATGACACGCTTTTCGGCGGCATAAGTCGCACTTTACGACACCGCGTCGTTCGCATCACACTCCCTACCCTCGGGCTCTAAACCACACCGTGCCGTAAAGTGTTACTTAAGGAGGTCTGTACCCCACGTTTTTAACCTACAAAGTCGAAAAATTTGTTTAATTTACATCTTTTTTTCTAAATCGAATATCGAAAAACGGCTCTATGGGACCCTTCATTTTGTTGCTCTGAATAGCTGGTAAAAATTTTAGCTAATTCCACCGACCAGATTTCCCGGAAAACGTGTTTGAAAATTTCAAGCCGGGGAAACACGTGAAAATTTCGAACACGTTTTCCGGGAAATCTGGTCGGTGGAATTAGCTAACATTTTTACCAGCTATTCAGAGCAACAAAATGAAGGGTCCCATAGAGCCGTTTTTCGATATTCGATTTAGAAAAGAAGATATGAATTAAACAAATTTTTCGACTCTGTGGGGTACGGACCTCCTTAAAGCCTTTGTATCGTAAAGAAAAAATAGCATGGTTTTGAAGAAATAGTCTCTGGGACATTTAGGCACGCACTTATTCATTTGAGTGCACACAAAATGAATATTTATCGCAGTTAATTTAAAAAATATCAAAAGAGTACAAGCATTTATCGCTATTAAGAGTTACTAATCCTATAAGATACAAAGTATTGAGAGGGGACAAACTGGTGTTTCCAGTTGCAGTTTAAAAATGGTTCAAATAATTCAGAAATTTAAAACTTTTTTTTATGATCCTAAAATATGTTCATACTACAACTGAATAACCAAGAAAAACTCTCTCCTTGTATCCCAGTTGTTTTATTTTTTTTAATAATACTTCACATTGTGATATGAACTGACAAGTTGTATGATCCTAATGTGATTTATTGATAAATTTTATTCTGTGAGGTCTCCAAATCGTTGAAAAATTACCCACTTTTACTAAAATGGAGCAGAATTTGGAAATACATTTGTGCTTCTCTTCCAAATGTCTAAACAAGTATTTAGCTGTTATAAAATATAACATATACTAAGTTGTACACAGTTTTTCTAACTTCTGTTCCGCTTCAATGGAAGAGGGTATTTTCCTAAAATTTTATCAGAATAATATTAAATAGGAATTCACATTAGGATCATACAATTTGTCAATTCTTATCACAATATGAAATATAATTAAAAAAGTAACATAATTAAGATATAATATAGGTAAAAGTTTTTTTTTGTCAATAAGTTGTAGTATGAACATATTTTAGTATCATAAATAAAGCTTTAAATATTTTGATTAATTTGTACTATTTATGAATTGCAGCTAAAAAAACCAGTTCGTCTTCTTTAGGTGGTCTTCATTTTCCAAACTGCTGGGATCCTTGCTCTTACCCTTTAAAAAGTGCGCTTAGGATTATAAAAGAAGAACCCAGTTGATACAACTCCCAATAATAGTTGCTAAACCATGCCTATAATCGAGAGTCCATGTTCGGTTTTACTAAAAAGTTTTGACAAAACCATACACGTGTTTTTTGACTAATTAAAAAACACGTTTTTAATCTTTGCAATTTTTTTAACTCGAGAAGAAAGCGCTTCAAGGAAAATATGTTAAGAACAAAACATTTTCAAAATTAGTCAAAGAATACGAGTAATTTTAGTCAGAACTATTTAGTAAAATCGAACATGGACTCTCGACTATTGGCAGGGTTCAGCTATTAATATTCGTAGCGACGGGTTTCTTTTCTTATTGAAAAGTATACAATACCACAATGCCTTTCAGTATTCAATGTGAGTGTTTCATAAGAATTAAATGAATAGGGTAAAATTAGCCATACCTTATTCCTCTAATTCTTATGTCAAGTAACATTGAATGCATAGAGGCGCTGCGGTATCATGTATTTCTCAATAGTCCTAAAATAATTTTTTGAAAGATAGGAGCAAGAATTCAAGCAGTTTGGTAAATAGCGATTACCTCACTGTATATTCAATCCGAAATTACTTAAGCTGCGTGGAAACCAACTTTATAAATTTTAACTTTTCTGACCTAAAAGTAAAAAACTCAAAAATTATATTTATTCATCAAAAATTCTTCGGAAAATTGTAAAAAAATGAATGCGTATTCCGCAACCAACTATTGTTTTTTTTAATCTTTTAGATTTTTGCTCAAGTCTTTCATTCAATTTTGATTCTTGAAGACTTTTTGAATAAAAGAAAATCGCTTTCAAGACTATAGGTACGTTGAAATGACTATATAAAAGAGTCGTAACTACGAGTTGTTTCATTGTTACTTACAACCAAATATCCTAATGACTTAACCGATCAAGTGTAAATAATGCCGATTTATAATTCGCAGTTAGATCAGAATGGCAGCTATGGAGAACTGTATAGAAGAATGACCGTTCATACAAGTTTTTGATTTTACTTTTTTAGATTAACTGAAAATGAGTTGTTAAATTATATACAATGGTCATGAACATTGGAAAAAGCCACTTAAAATATTTAAAGTAACAGCAAAGTTGTGATTTTTAGGCTACAGTACTATACAGTATATATAAAAATCAAATATATTTTATCAATTATTTAGCACAACTGAAATTTTCCTTTTCAAACTATAATTACAGCCAAAACTTTATTCTAGAAGAATTTAAAATCGTGATAATCCTTTTTTTCAAAAGATTAGATGAGTGTAAGTATGACAGTCTTATCATTGTAACTTGAGTCCAACTCCAAAATACTTTTTTTTTCATTTCGGAAAGGTTCAATCTCAATTTGGCATTGAATTATTACTCAGCTATAATAGTAATGAAATCAAATATATTCCGACAACTATTCATATAAACTGAAACTTTTTTTTTCTAAGGATAAACACACTAAGCTTGAGTAGAATGATTTAAAAGTGATCATGTAAAATTAATAATTATATGAAAAAATCTTACTCATGACTCTACTTACCCGGCCGTCTCGATCAAAATCGATTTGAACTTAACAATATAATATAGCGAGGGCTATTTGTACATTTGATGAAATTTCGATAAATGAATAGCTCATTTATTTTATAATCATGCATTAGGATTTCCAGTTAAATTTATCTATTTTGATCGAGACGGCCGGGCAAGTAGAGTCATGAGTAAGATTTTTTCATACAATTATTAATTTTACATAATCACTATTAAATCATTTTACTCAAGCTTAGTGTGTTTATATCCTTAGAAAAAAAAGTTTCAGTTTGTATGAATAGTTGTCGGAATATATTTGATTTCATTACTATCATAGCTGAGTAATAATTTAATCCCAAATTGAGATTGAACCTTTCCGAAATGAAAAAAAAAGTATTTTGGAGTTAGACTCAAGTTACAAGGATAAGACTGTCATACTTGCACTCATCTAATCTTTTGAAAAAAAGGATTACCACGATTTTGAATTCTTCTAGAGTAAAGTTTTGGCTGTAATTATAGTTTGGAAAGGAAAATTTCAGTTCTGCTAAATAATTGACTAAATATATTTGATTTCATTACTGCCATAGCTAGAAACCGTTCAATTGCAAATTGTAGTCTAGCTTTAATTTCCGAAATAAATATGTTAGTTTGACTGTTTTATCGAGTATTTCAATAATTGAATTTTAGATTTTCAAAGTTTATTTCAACAATTTTAAAACTAGAAGTTTAAATTGAACATTTATTGAAGAAAATGATTTTACACCTACTAGTCAAATTTGAGATGAAATAAATCGAAATTTTTGATTTGCCATGACAAAGTATACAGGCAAACCCCGTTATCCGCGATTCTTCGTATCAGCGGTACCCTCGTTTGTGACCCAACTTCAGTATCCGCGGTTTTTTCTGGAGCTTAACATTTTTTGCGCGTCAAATTAAAAAATTTTTTTATTAATTTTTTTTAAGTATGATTCAACCAACGTCCAAAAAACCAGTTTTAAACGGAAAAAAGCGCGATAGAAAAGTCCTTAATTTGGTCGAAACGATCAAAATTCTTGATGCATTGGCAGCTGGTGAAAAAGTTGCTATCCTCGCAAGAAGATTCGACGTAAACGAATCTTCGATCAAAATACGGTACAGATGAATTCAGAAGCTGACGAAATGGTTAGACTGGTTAGAATGGTTAGACGATGGTAGACGATGAAGAATCAGAACCTATACTTACGGCCAAAATTATTGGAAAAATTTTAGCAGATACAGAACAACTCATTGAAAGAGCCATAAATCATGATCCAATAATGACTCGCAGCCTTCAATGCAAGCAAGATATAACAAAATCATTGCAGTGTTATGAAAATGTATACAAAGATTTGATGCGCAAAGCGAAGGAAAAAAGTTTGACTGAGTATTTTACTCGAAAATGAATAAATACTTTGATTTTTCAAAAAAAAAAGTTGTTTTACTCTTTCGTACATTGACATTTCAGCTGGACCAGGAACCGAACCCCCGCGGATAACGGGGTTTGACTGTACTTATCTTTCTAAACAAATTATGATTCTTTGCATTATTGATATTTGGACTTTATTTCCAAATTTTGAGAGCTACCAGCAAGAGCATTCTGAGTCCCTCAGGTCACTTAGGTTATCTATAAATCGCGACTTTCTTGAGAAAATTGTTGCTAAATTCGAATTTACACCTGCAGCACCGATCGTGACACCCGGAGAGATAATCTTACGAAAAAACGTCGTCTTCCTCGGGGAAGGTCATCGCCGAGTACGTACTCATACCTAGTGCCCCGATCGTACCACCCGGAGAGATAATCTTGCGAAAAAACGTTGACTTCCTCGGGAAAAGCTATTACCGAGTTTGAATTTACACCTAGAGTACCGATCGTGACACCCGGAGAAATAATCTTGCGAAAAAACATCGACTTCCTCGGGGAAAGTCATCGCCGAGTATGTACTCATACCTAGTGTCCCGATCGTACCACCCGGAGAGATAATCTTGCGAAAAAACGTCAACTTCCTCGGGGAAATTTACCGCCAAGTCCGTGCTCATACCTAGAGCACTGTCTATACTCCTATATGTAGTTATGCCCAGCTATGCGTTAGACATGAACATAACCGCATCTGCTTTTATAAGTTACGATACAACACATCGACGGCGTATATAGCTCGTGAACATAGCCAATGGTCTGAACCACTTTTTGGTCTTAACACTTTTTAGTTGATAAGAATTTTAGCGAAGTGTTTTTTTTTTTCAATCGCTCGTATTTCATTGAAATTTTTTCGTGGACACAATATAATATATCGTTGGGTCCCATTTTTACTAAGGAATCCATATCACTTATCAGAATTAGGATATCTATTGTCAAATTTAAATGAGAGTGAAAAATAGTTTTCGCGGGATGCGAAAAACTCAATTGCGATGTATATGAGGAAGTGTATGCCGCAGCTCTCTCTGCCATACTTGCCAGAGGGAGCGCAAAGCGCGCTCCTCAATAAATAAGATTTAAAAAATTGAATTTAGGATACTCGAGCGAAAATGCGTTTTGTCACTAGTGTCCCGAAAGTGACGGCCGCTGCGCAATACGGAAAAAGCTATTTTTATCACTGCGTGCGGAAAGTGCTACTTTCCCGCACGGCTGGTGATCTTAAATAGTAATTTTCGATACAAGGGCCATAAGTAACACTTTTTGGCACGGCGTAGTTTAGGGTCCGAGCGCAGCGAGGGTCCTAATAGCCGGGCCAAAAAGTGTTACTTATGGCCCGAGTATCGAACAACGTTTTATAGTACTGTGCCAAGTTCACATTTATGCCCCCTTTTCCGATGCATAAGT
>CACVKI010145642.1:60847-107716 GCA_902732785.1 Trichogramma evanescens | reverse complement strand
TTCTGAAAGATGACCCTCATATAGTTAGAAAAGTCAAAATGACTGTCTAGCACGTTTACTGGCCCTATATTTGGAATGATGTAAAATTTCACATAGTTTAAGGACACATTTGTTACTTATGTACAATTGTTTTGAGACTATTTAAGATGACGAGTGATGCAAAAAAACTTTCTTTAGGATGTATAGAATAGGGCCCATGTACCACAATATTGCTGGATATTTGTAAAAATGTTTTTAATGAGTGAAAACAATCGATTCTGAGTTCAGGACAGGTCACGGAGGGGACATTTTGTATGTTTATCCGGCTGGCGAATCAATGTGGTCTTTATTGATGGAAATTTTATAGTTGCGGAAGGTAGAATTCGGTAAAATGAAAGATTCTACCGTCTTAGTTTTCATTTTTTTAAAGTTTTCTAATAGCTACAATAACAAGACATGTCATATCACGCTTTTGAAATAATGCACCATATCAGGCATAGGCTACAAATTTTCCAGACTCGACGTCGATAAAGAAGAAATCTTCGCTACCGTCGACTAGAGTCGTTATCAGACACATTTTTTAACGTCAGTCGTCGGCTTACCAACCGCCATCTGCACAACCCACGCTCGATCCTATAAATATGGAAAATCTCGGCACTCGAGCTGCAAGATATAATTCCCCTATAACGCAGTGCCAAAGAGCTGCTGAAGAGTTCCATCGAACTGCGGTGGTGGTGGTGGTGGTGGTGGTGGCGGCAGCGGCGGCGGGCGCCCCTTCCCTGTACTACAACTACTACCATAATACAACGTTTTCTGCAAAACGCGTCTTCGCGCACGACGCGCAATCGACGATCAGTCGAGTGTTCGGCTCGTCCCCCGTCGCTTCGTGCATATACACGAGTGTGCCACGGTGCATCTAGATAAATACAAAAATAATAATAATAAATCAACGGAGTCGTCGTCGACGACGACGACGACAATTTTGCTGCCCTCGACGTTGCGAACGTCGCTGTGCCGTTGCTGCGTTGTGTTGTATTATCGTCGTTGCTGCAGTTTCCCTCTTTTTAATAGAAAGAGAGAGAGAGAGAAATAAGAGCGTCAACCCCGAGTCGTGCGTGTGCATCGGTGACTCATTCTCTCATACATACGTATTATATATTCACAAACCGTTGTGTACGTGTATAGATAAGTGCGTTTAGTGTATACGCGCCGCTGCCCCGCGCGTAGTGCAATGTATTTTTCGGGGGGAGAAGCAGAAATTTAATAAAAGACATGTTTCTAAGGCTGCACTGCCTGACATAATGTGAAACGAGAGGGAGAGAAGGAGAGTAGGAGAGAGCAAAGTCGCCAAGTGCCAAGTGTCAAGAATATATTATATACGTGTAATATTATTGTGCAGTGTATGGTGCGTTAGAAACAAGTGTGTGTGTATCTCGTTCGATTTTCCCTGCCCGTTTGTGTTCTTATATTTTTTACTTCACGGTAAAGGACACGACATAACCTACAATTGCGTGTGCATTTGTGTCGATTGTGCGTGCGCGTAAAGTGCAGAATTATCAATCGTGCGTGTTTCAAAATTCGAAAAAAAAAAAAATTGATACAAAAAAGTGCTGATTCGTCTGTGTTACGACGAGTGTGTGTGTGTGTGTAAAAGTGTGCGTGCGTGCGTGCTCAAACGCTCGCGTTGGCAGAGTTTCGTGACGAAACGACGACAACAACAACAACAACAACGACGACGACAACAAAACGAAAAGAAGAGTCAGCCACCGGCTCCGTTTTTTTCTGTAGAAACGTCAACGCTGTATAGAGCTCCTAGTATTCTTGAGAAATATATATAATGTAAGTGAAAATCTAGGAAACAATAAGAAACAACGATAACCAAATAAAAAAAATGCAATCGCTATCTCGTTTGTTTTTTTGTTTTTTTTTTCGATCTCGAGCATCATAACTGCTTTGCGTTGCTGCACTTGCTACATGTAATAGATATCGTTGGGTATGAGGTGAGATAGGATAGAAAATGCACTTGTCTCTCTGTGAGCTGCCTCGGTTCGTGTATAAGATAGTAAGAGAGAGAGAGACGACGCGCTCCTCTGCGCCTCGTATACATATATACACCTCTACTCTACTCTGCGAAAGTGAAGATATATAATACCGTCTAACTGCAGGTGCACCGAGAGGCAGCGCGGCGACGCATTCACAGCTTACACACACACATACAATACTATATTATACGATGCTATTGTGTATGTGTGTGTATGTGTTTCGGGGTTTCGCTCACAGCAAACTGCCATGGCATCGAAAAACTTATCCTTTTCACGGGCTGCTGCTGCTGCTACTCTATGCTGGCGTTTCGAGATACACAACATAACGTATATAATGACTCTCCGACTCCGAAGCTCGACGCGAACTATATACATAGTATACACGCCGTTCTCTTGATTAGCGGAGTTTGATGGTGTTTCTTTGTGCGCGCCCTTTGTTAAACTGCCTGCCTGCCGCTGCCGCTGCTGCTGGGGGTTGATACGTATATAGATATATACACAGATACGGAGCTGCGTCGGTCGGAGCAAAGTTACGCGCGTTCCCTCGCTCGCGTTTGCGGGAAGAGAGGAATTGATGAAAAGGGACGAATCTTGATAAGGCTCAACCGTTAATGTATATATAGCCACTATTGTGTTGTCTCGGGAGCTTCTCGCTCTGCTCTTTATCACAGTCGCGCCGATACGCGCGGCTCCTTTATTTTTTCGTTCGTTCTCGAAGCCCACATTCCAATTGTTTATTTACTTTTCAATAAAGGATTCCAATACGACTTCTTATTTACTTTATACTTCGAAAATTAAAGCTACGTACAACAGAACTGAATCGAAATTAACGCAACTGCAGCGTCGACGGTGCGCGGTCGTATATCCTGGTGTCATTAAAAGAGGATCAACCGTGGCATATCCGCACAGTCGACGGGTGCAAAATTTTCATTATTATTTCGCGATCTCTCGCTGCTCTCGCTGCTTCGCTCTCGCTCGCTCGCTAGTATAGTGCTTTAAAGGCCTCTCGGCACTCGTTAGAGAGAGAGAGAGAGAGAGGGTCTTCGCAGCGCGGATAAGTATATTTGGAACAGCTGTTGTGTCGGAGTCTAAACTATATACCACCGCCGCCACCGCATATATACGGAAAAGCAGCAGCGACGCTGGTGGTGGTGGTGCACACACATGCAACAGCAGCGGCACGTTTCGCGGCTTTAGGTTCGAAATTAGAAAGTTCGGGGACAACGCGGAGTAGCAATAGCAGCGGCATGTGTGTGCTTATTTTGCCATATAACTATATATACACTGACTGCCGTAAACGTCCTATACGTGCTTCCTCTCTTTATTCTTCTTCTTCTTTTTTTCTTTCTACTCCTCCCCCCGCCCAGTGCGATTCATATAAGCGACTGTGCGCACGAAGGGATATACACATATTATTTTTGAACTTCCGTTCGTTCGCTAGTAGTCGATCCTTATCGCGCGCGCACGGACAAGTAATCCAAGTAATTAGAATGCTCGATGTTCTAGACTTCTTTGCATGCAGAGAGAGAGAGAGGGTTCGAGAAAGAAGTAGAAAAAAAATGCATAACGAGGGAAAAGAAGAATGTTATAGAACAGAGAGATAAGGTATAATATATACGAGCGAGAGCAAAAAAAAAAGGAGCGTAAGGTCTATCGATTTCCATTTGGCCTCGAAAAATGAAAAAAAAAGAAGAAAAAAAACAGCGAGCGACGCGCGATATACGAATCATGGGCGTTAAAAAAGCGAGAGGGAAAATTCAGTGGCATATAAAACTGCATCATTGAAAATACGGTTCTTTTATACACAGAACACACTATATGGGATACCATGTATATCATTGAGAAGAGAGAGAGAAATATTTAGCCGCTGTAAAATCTCTCCACTTACTTGGCCAATATTGCGCCTCGTAAAACGCATATATATATATCGTACGTATAAACACACACACACACACACACACACACACACACACACACAAGTATAGCGCAATACAAAAGTGTGCCTCTGTTGCGAGCTTCGCTCGCGCTTCGAGCACTAACGTTCTTCTTTTTTTTTTGCCCGCGTTCTATTTTCAAACGCGCGCGCGCGCACAGACTCGTGGCGTAGTACAGTGGAATGGCTTATAGTACGCGATGCTTTTTTCGAGAGAGAGAAATACAGATTAATATAATAAATCAGCCTGTAAGATCGTTACACACACACATAGTTGCAAATTCGTCGATGTTTGCTTGCTTGCGCGCGCGGACGTGTTAATTTTTGCTCTTCGTTTATTTGCACTCGATGTTTATTCTTTCGTACTTCGACTTCTTCGCGATATAATATAATGACTGATAAGTCTGTTTGAGAACGTGGGTACTCGATCGGTACGTGCGTTTAGAGCTGCTACCGGATTGGATTTTGAAGAAGAAAAAAATTAATTATCGCCATATAGTGATAGCGATCGAGCGCATGCATGATTTCGAGCTTTTTTTTCATTCACGCTCTAATAAGTGTGTATATTATTATATCTATGTAAATCGGGTACAGTAGCGTGGGAGCTTTCGCCGTTAATAACAACCATAAATCTTCGATGTATACATATACGACTGCTCTCCTTCGATGCAATGAACACTGTGCATCGTTCATATTATTGCTCGAGCGCAAAAGCGCATTTCCTCGAATTCCATACATACACACACGCGCACACACAGATATGTATATAATGTGTAATATGCGCGAACGAGCTAGCTAGCTGTGGTAGTACGCGAATTTCTCATCCATTAAGCGCACTTTAGCCGTCTGGCTATTTTCCAATTGATCAAGCTCGTGAAAAGAGAGAGAGAGAGAGAGAGAGAGCGAACCACGATGCACGATATGTATAGCATGTGGAAAAAAGCAGAGAGAGAGAGAAAAAAATCGAGGATTATAAATCACGGACGCGGTATTTTTTTTTCGAGCTCGAGCTGTATATATAGTCCCGCGATCGATTGATTCGGTGCAATTATCCCATCGATGATATTTCCCCCCTTTTTTTTTATGTGTAGCCATGCGCAGGCACGAAAGACTGCAAGCATCGCACGAACGAAAAAAAAGAAGAGGAAGAAAACGCGCACGTGTGATAAAAAGGAGGTAGAAGAAGAGCGAACGATAAGAAAGAGGGTGGTGGTGGTGGCAGTAAGCTTTGTGTCTCGGGAGATCTGTGCGTATTATATATTATATGTACGCGTGCGCGTCTTTTGTCGCTCGTAATACGTACACGCGGCCACGGCCGCAGGTTGTGCAGCATAGGCGAAAATCCGAAGGCAATGCTCCTCCCTATATATGGTATACACAAAAGAGGATTGAAAATTTGCATTAAGTCGTCGTAGTCGTCGTCGGTGGCGCGCGAGATGGGCTTCTTCATCGCTTGGCTCCTCTTCTTCCACTGCGTCCCTTTTTTTTCTCTCTTTTTTACTGTATACAAGCGAGAAAAAAAACCGAGAGAGGGATGCAAAGATGCGAGTTGGAGGATGGAAAAAAAGTCGAGCGTCTGCGTTTTTTACGCAACAGCGAGGTGACGTCGACGCGAGATGCACGCACAAGAGGGACGGATGAGTGATCTCGGCTCGTTGCGGATATCAGTGTCTAGCCGAAAAGAAATGATATATAACACATTAACATGAATGGAAAAGAATTGCGTAAAATATCATTCGCGAGCTTCTTCGTTGCATCCTATCTATCTATATTACAATATATTATACGTCTGCGTGCGTACGGCGCCACCACCACCACACACACGAGTGCCAATCATATAACAATAGGGGAGGAGCAAAAAAAAAGAGATACAAAACAAGAACGTTGCGTGCGTATATCACATCCATATATCCACACACACAAGAGCCATATAGAGTTCGTACGTCGAGATAGCTTGATCGGCGCGTCAATCACTCGTTCTCGCTCTGTATATCCGAGAATCCGACTATCGCTCTCTGCGATTGAAATTCTCGAAAGCCCGCGTATTGCATTGATTTCCCAAAAAAAAAAAAAAAAAACGTATTGGGAAATTTTCGCGCGCGCGCGCGCGCCTGATTTATCATCGACCGTATATATTGCATAAGCTCGAGCTTTTTTACACGGAAGCTCTTTTTGTTTATCGAGGCGCGCGATATGTAATTGATGGTGATTAATAATAGACAAATCATCGCGCGCGGCAGCTCTCTCGGGCAGTTATATGACTTAATGGTCTCTGATCGTTTTACGCCGCCGCATCATATTTATATTTATCACCGCGTGTGTCTACGTATAATAACGAAGCAATTGTGTGTGTGTGTGTGTGTCCAGCGAAGTCGAGTCACTTCTCTCCGTACCGAGCTGTGTGCTGCTTCCTCGTATCGCATTCACTTTTTTTTGAACTTGAAAAAAAAATTAATAATAATGAAAGAAGGAAGGAACGCGACGCCGAAATATCTCATATATCTCGCGCGGCCACATATGCGTTCTGTTTCTTCTTCTTCTTCTTATTCGCTCCTTTTTTATTCGACTGTAATCCGATGATGAGTCAGCGACGAGAATCAGGTGAAGTATCAGAAAAAAAAAAGAATAAGAAGAATATAAACTCGACGTTTGTATTATGCACGTGTGCGACGATGTGGCATTGTATCTAATAATTTGACGCATCGTTTATTGTATATGCCATTGTAATTCGTATACCCTTGAACGTTTGAATCATATAATATAATTCATGCGAGAGAATCGATGTCGATTCAGTTAATATATTCGTTCGTTTTTTTCTTCTTCTTTTTCTAATTATAAACGCAGAAATTGCTTTGTCGCCATATCGTTGTTGTTGTTGTTGTTGTTGCAAAAGCGCAGTATAACTACAGTCAAAGCCTGTGCACGGCAATGATTAATGCGGGCGCATCAATCCCTTGACTAGTAGGATTCAGGGCAGCTGCTGCTGCTGTACAGAGCTCGCCAGAGCCATAGGGAGAGGGAAAATAAATGCTTCCAATTAACCTCTCGCGGTGCGTGATTAAACTCGCGCTATATAGCCGTGGCAACACCACCCCTTCGATTTCTCTCTTTCTCTCTCTCTCTCTTTCTCTTGCCCCATCCGCCTCGCCGAATGTCGATGCTTCTATGTATATTCTTTTAGACAAGCGTCAAATTTTTGCGAAAATGTTGCTTGTTTCGAGACATTGAGACTCGAGTCAAAAATAAAGAATTTTTTGGAAACTTGTATTTTCTATATACATCATGTTCTTATGTATCCGAATAACTTGATTGTTTTGATTTCGAGTTTACGTATTTCCGAGCGCTCACCATCTCGCGTTTATCGTCGAAACTAACGACGAATCGACGGCGTTGCTCCATTGTGTTACGCTGTAAACGATATGTCCGTATTATATATTATGTCCGTGTTATATATTGACATAGTGGGATTTTGTAAAGCCAAGTGTTTCAAAGAATTTAAATCGTTTTCACTTTTTCCATAATACAAGATAAAAATAACCCAGATACACGGGCTTCCTTTTCAGGTCGATCATTACTCGATCGTTTATAGATTACAATATACGCAAACTTTTTGTACATCGCCGTCCAATCAGGTGCACAACAACGCGAGCAGCAAAACTTACCCATTACACACGAGCCCCGGCAAAATTGTATACGATTTATATATAGGGTACGGTAATCGCCCGCGCGCGCGCCAGCCGAAAGAAACAATTTCGCAGCTCCTTGTGCATATATACTCGAGCGACTTCTTCAATTTATTCTTTGATTATAGCTCCGAGGCCCCCCGAGAGACTTTGCTCGCTCGCTGCGCGCCTCTCGCTTTTGCATTGTCTTGCTGCTCTAGCTTGAACTTTTTTTTATTTTTCTTGCGTGCGCGGCGCAGCACCAAGCTCCGATGCAATTAGGGACTTAATTTGCCTGCGCGAACGAACGAACGAACGAGCCAAGCGCCTCTCCTCTTCGCCGTCGTGTAATAACAAAACTTTGCTATAAACACTTGAAAAACGGCTGGTAGTTATATATATGTATATCCCGCACCAAACGAGTGTACACGCCGCACGCGTTACAAGCGGCGCGAGAAAAACGAAGAAGAAGAAGGCGAAAGAGAGAAAATTCCGTTAACGAGAGGGAAAAAACTACACGAGCTCTCTGCCTCTCTCTCTCTCTCACCAATTATAATCTGCAATTTTCGGTCGTCGCTTGGATTGGGGATGGACGATTTTCCTCATTTGCTAATGACGTTTTATCCGCGCGACGCGGAGGCCAATATTACTGTATGCGAGTTTTAACGCACGGATAATTTTCACGAATGATATCTGCGTATTGTATGTAAAATATTAAACGCGTAATTATGTACCCAGGTGACGGACCTCGGGTTGCCGAATTCCGATTTATCCGATGAGTATCGAGAGAGATATTTTTCGGTCGTAACAAGACTGGGTGTGCAGCAAGTTGAACTCGGCCAAATATTGAATTTTCATGACGAACAATGAGATTTAAAGAGCAATTTTGCGAAGAAGAGATTCACGTCAGTATCGAGGAATCTCGACGAGTACGCACGCAAATTACCGCGACCGACCGCTAGATGGCTTTATCCTAATTTTCAAGAAACTACAAAACAGAATAAGACAGAATTATATAGATGTATAATTTCGGGAATAGATATTACAGCGCAATGTCAATATACTTAAGTTTAAAATTTTTTCTAATTCACGTTTATAAACTGCTTATAAAATCAGCGATGAGACCCCACAGTACCTAATTATCCGACGCTTATAATTACATCACTCATCGATTTTTCTCTCTGTCTCGCTCTTCGTCTCGCTCTTGCTCGCTGTCGCCACGAAAGCGCGCGAGACTTTCGCGCGCGAAGGGGCTCTCTGATAAATTGCCGCGTGTACCTATATAATACGCTCGACGTTGATTAGTTTTCGCCGCGTGTAATTTTATACACACAACCTCATTATCGTTTACGTTTTCGTCGCGGCGCCGCGCAGCTTCCAAATTATGATCGAGCGAAAGAACAGCTAAAAAACACGAGATAAAGGATGGAAATTCAAACGCGATCATCGTCGACACGTAGTGATAATTACGAAACAGAAATAAATAAATCAATATTTGCGCCCGCCACGGCTCCCTATGTTTGTGTGTTTATGCATGCATGCGCGACCGACCACTGCTGCCACTGCTACAGTGCTATTCACTCGACGTTTATATTATCGCGCGGTCGAAAAACGGAAATTCATCTAATCGAGCGCGCCTACGTTTTTTTGCTATGTATAATCAATCGCGCGCGCGCGCCGGTTCTCGACCTGGGTCTGCGTCTGTCTGTCTGTATAATCGTTATACACCAGCCAATCGCGCGAAACCAAAACCAACTAAAAAAAAAACAAACAAAGGGAAAGAAGCGTTAAGGGATACCAGTCACGCGAATCGCGCGAATATAAAACTCACACAGCTGTGCGCAGTGATACACGACGTCTGATCGCGTCGCGAGCTTTAATGTGCGCGCACCTTGTGTTAAAATCAGGGTGGGAGCTCGCGACGATGACGCACGGTGCATATTATGTATAAGCTGCTACTACTACCCGCGAGGCCAATGCAACGAGCCCCACCTTCTCCTCCTCCACTGTCGCTTCATCATCGAAACTCTCGCGACGACGACGACGACGAGTCGCTGCTGCTGCTGCTGCTGCTCGCTGCAGTTGAGTGAACTCTCGACTGCTCTCTTGTGGCTCCTTTTTTTTCGCATACAGATACGCCTTCTCCTCGTTCTTTTTTTTTTTCTCTCTCTCGCACTCCCGGCGAAATGAATTACGCCGATGAGTACTTGATCGATGTCGACGTCGTCGTTCTCGTCGTCGTCGTGTATCATATTGTATCCGAGAGCTGCCTGCCCGCTGTTATACATTGTGCGCGCCCCGAAATTTTTTTTTCTTTGCTGAAAAAGGAGCAAAAAAATCTCTGCCGATGTAACGAACCTGCTATTATAACTCCGTTAATTCGAGAATATTTCACGAAATCGATCTCGAGTCTCTCCGACGTTAAATCATTAATTTTTTTTGCGTCTCGTTTCGTTGCCATTCATTCTTTTTTCTATAAAATATACAATATGAAATACGTATATGTATTAATATCGTGCGTACGATGGCATTTTTTCTACGATACGCAAAGCAAAACAGAGAAAACAAGAGACGAAAAACTAGACGCCTAGACACAGGGTATATACAAGCGACGAAAACCCATAGAAATTCCAACGTGCAGCGAGCGAGAGCCTAGACGGCAGCCAGCAGGCGCGCTTCGCTCGTCACATTGTTGCAGTGCGCCAGCGCACACAGACGCACACTTGTATATATGTGCGTACAGTATTATATATACAGAGAGAGAGAGAGAGAGAGAGTTCGGAGGGATCTCCCTCGCCGACAGCACACAGACGTATATATATAATACTCGGTGCGATGACGTACACTCATATACATATTACACACGTAGAGTACTGCGACTAAATGCGTGGGTGACGACGACGGCGATGGTGGTGGTGGTGGTGGTGGTGGCGACTGTCGAGAAGGCGCCAGCAGCAGCACATGCACTTGTACGTGCTTTTTCGGTGTGTGTTCGTATGTATATAGGCGCGCATTGAAAGTCGCTGACTCCGTTGCACACGCTCGGTGCGCTATACACACAAATATGATAAATCGAGTACGAATGTGTGTGTATGTGTGTGCGATCAGATGGACGGAACAGTAAAAAAAAAAGAAAAACAACGGCGACGACAAAACGTATATATATATACAGGAGAGATAGAGAGCGACGACCGATGCATTATTATACGCGCAGCAATGCGCGACGAAGCGTGAGCGTGCGCGCGCGCGTTGATTATTATTACAGATAATGGATAATTAAACACACTCCTCGGGCGCGCGTCTTCGCGCCTTCGAGCTTTATGCTCGATTCGTCGCGTGCGCGCCATATACGTTGTACAGTAAAGTTACTTTTTCGTGCGCTTACTTGCGCTCGAAGTGTATTAGTTTTTCTTCATTTCTTTCCGTTTCTTTCTTTCGATAAAAGCGAAATATTTCGGACTGTGTATCGCGCGTACATTTAATAATATTCGAGTGTACACAATATGTGTATGTGTGTCTGTGTGTGCGCGAGAGCTGGGATGCAGGGTGGAGTGTATATCGAGCGCATTCCGCAGCCTCACGCGTGCGTGTGCACATCGTATATACCGTATCGCTTGGTGGATGCGCGATATTCGAAATATTTTGACGCGTTACGCACGTGCTGCCGCACAAAATTCATAATAATATAAGCGATAATGAACGTCACTTGAACGACGACGACGACGACGACGACGAGTTTCTCTGCTCGCCCAAAGTAAACACGCGGTACCGTGCTTACGTGCGAAATTATCTCGCAGGTATATTATAGTACTCGTGCGTGACTCGCGACTTCGGTGTTTTCAATTTACCCGGGTACACGCTTAAATAAATTACGTAGTATGTATAGAGGTATGTTATATACGTACGAACGAAATTCGTTCGCGTATAAACGTCGGCTCGAGTTTCGAATTCTGCGGCTATTTTATGAATGCTGCGTATAACGGAGATCCGTTCCGAGCGAGCTTAGAGTCCGCCTTTCGGACGTTTAATTAGAACCCAGAGATATATAATACACACACGGACGAAAGCTCGACGCCGAGCTTTTATATTATCATTATCGCGTATCGGGGGATCCGTGCGCTAGGACACTTGCCCCGAACACAGACGGACAGACACAGAGAGAGATTCTCTCTCTGTCTCTTCGCTTCCGTTCGGATGCTGCGGACGGAGATAGACGATAAACGTACTACATAATTTGCGGGAGTCGAATTTAAATAGACACTATATATACAAAAAAATATAGCGGTGGTGCGCCATATCGATCGAGATGTAAGGAAGCAAAAGCGAAGCCGACGTTGCTGCTGCTTTGATTAATTCTTATCAAAGAGAGAGATAGATGAGAGAGATAGACCGTAGAGCTACTACTCTCGATTTATAGAAATATAAATCACTGCCCACAGGGATATCTCCATGATTCGGAGCGGCGGAGAATCGCTTTTGCATATCTCGATCCGAGAGCTGTATAGCGCTTTGAGCGAGCTACATAAGATTCGGAGGTAGAGGAGGCGAAGGAGAAGAAACCCGATCGCTTTTCATACGTACATACATTCCCATTTAAGTATATATAACGCAAGAGGGTGGCACATGCGTGCGATGGTGCCAGGAAGGAAGGATCGATCCTTGAGAGCAGCACACCACGAGACTCTCAGCTCTCGAGCTCCGAAGAGAGAGAGAGAGAGAGAGAGAGAGAGCTTCCTGGCGTAATATAGCTGCAGTGGATGCAGCGGTAATACCCTCTGTATACGCGTATAGCTTATACTATAAGAGCTTTCGATCCTTCTGGATCACCGTATAGTATACCGCTTACATGCACGTACCCACGTACATATAGGTGTAACGCGCGCACGTGACCTGGACGTGCAGGACGTGTCGCGACGAAAAAAAAAAAATCAATCAATTTCCTTTGCTCCCTCTCTCTCGCTCTCTCGTACACAGGTACACGCGCACTTACACGCATCATCGTCGTCGTAGTCGTTGTTGGCGACGACGACGACGAGTTGCAGCAGACCGACGAGAGAGAGAGAAAGACCATTCCATATACAGCTATAGCTATATAACGCTGGCACCAGAGCAGCAGCAGCAGCGGAGAAAGCGATCGATAAAGTCCGACTATACTGCTACTGCATGCACACGAGAGCGAGCGAGCGAGCGAGCGAGAGAGAGAGAGAGAGAGCTGACTGCACTACTGTGTATAGCACGTCTGTGTGCGAGTGTCTGCGTGGGTTGTGTGCGTGCCTCGCTCGCTCGCGGCCTATGGCAACCCTCGTCTACTCTCTCGTGTCGTTATAGATATATTACTCTGTACAACCGACGCAGCGCGGCGTATACAGAGCACAGACCGACCTACCGACGCCACTTGCTCAGCAGCAGAAGCAGCTCTTCGTGCGGCTGCAGCAGCGGCGACGGCGGCGGCGGCGACGCGCACATGTGTGTGCGTATATATTCATATATATATGAGCGCGGAGAGACACGAGAGCGTGGGTATTATACCCTTCTCTCTTTCGTCCATGATTTTTTTTTGCTTTTACTTCGAGCTCTCTTTCGTTTACGAATGAATGTGTGTGTGTGTGTGGGTGCACAAGTGCAGCTGCTGCTGCTGCTGTGCGCGCTCGATTATTATTATATATACACGTATGTATAGACAGACTCCTCGCCTGCAGCGAAAAGAGATCTTATTCCTTCGAAAGATCGCGGCACACACGTTACATGTATATGCTCTCTTCTTCTTTTTACTTTTTTTTTTCATTTTATTTTTCGTACATACATCTCTTTCTCCCTCTACTTTTTTCCTCGAGACTTCGCTAGATATATTTTTCGTGCAGCTCTCTGCGGATGATCGATGATGTTATTTTCAACTTGCTACTACGGCGCTTGGTGTCCTTTTACCTCTCTCTCTCTCTCTCTTGTATTTTTACCCGTGCAAAAGCTCAGGTATAGTGATCGAATCGACCAAAGTACAGAGCACACTTTATGTATCTATATGTGTGTGTATGAGGTAGTACGGCGCTTGATTTTTGCTCACTCTACTATATACATTATGTATACACAACAACAGGCTTTGGTCGCCGAGGGGGCTACCAGTACAACTACTACTACTCGAATCGGTCGTAGCCCGGGTCAGTTGCGATGCGAAAATACACACATCGGGAGAGCTGATTTATCGATTATATCGTGTATATAGCGAGGAGCAGCTCCTTCTGCTGCTGCTGCTACTGCAGATGCGGAGTCAACGACATTTCGACGATGATTTTTTAAACTCTATACATTATACATTCTCTCTCTTCTCTGTAAAAAAATATATATTTACTCTCTATGAATGCTGCAACGTCGACGACGACGAGGCGCGTCTACTACTATCACTACTACTGCG
The DNA here is from genome assembly GCA_902732785.1 of Trichogramma evanescens. Lineage (NCBI taxonomy): Eukaryota > Metazoa > Arthropoda > Insecta > Hymenoptera > Trichogrammatidae > Trichogramma > Trichogramma evanescens. Next base: position 93,691 of record CACVKI010145642.1, on the reverse strand, counting down.
ATATCGGGTGTATGGCGTTTGCATAAATCACTCGTGCGCGCGAGCGAATCATCGGCCGATTACGCCTGCTGCACGCAGAAGAGGAAAAAATTGATGCTCGACTGTGTATGGTGCGAGAGCTGCTGCTGCTGGAGAAGCGTTGCAAAATAATAATAAAAGGAAGAAGAAAAAAAAATAAGCATTCGATTCCCGACGTCTCGAGTACTTTTGCTGCACAGTCGATATCGTTTCGAGAGAGAAGAGGAGAGATGCGTCGCCGTATCAAATAATACGCATATACTACTACTTGTATATACCGATACGCGTATAAGACGATTTTTGCATTACGTAAACGGCTTTGCGAATTGTATATTTATTATTATAAAAAAAATTCAACTCTTTGAACGCGAATAACGCGTCGCGTTATTTTTTTCCATGACTTTGATTCATCCATCCGAGTAATTACTGGCTCGCTGTATAACGATATACATTACAGTCCATTGAATTATATTATAATGTAATAATATGTAGCGAAGCGCGCGGCGGCAGCAGTACACGCATTTCGATACGCTGCTGCGCTCGCACACATAGAGGAGAGACAGAGTAGAGAGATACGCGCGCGCGTGACATTGTTCGCCATTATCATTATCGCTCCTATATTATAGCAGCGAAAGAGATACATTTCAGTGAGAGACTACTGCGTCCCATTAATTTCCTTCCTGCACGAGTGTGTGTGTATGTGTGTGTGTGTGTGTGTGTGTGTGTGTGTGTGTGTGTGCTGGGCGCGTATCCGCCACTCCTATGCTTTATCAAAATTTCGACCGATAGAGAGAGAGAGTAGCCCGCTGTACAACGAGAAAGAGAGGAAGATAGATGCGAGAAAGAGGAAAAAAAAAATCAAGCAGAGAAAGAAGAAATGACGATCGTTACGGAGAATTATTATCATATCGCGTATAGTAGAGATATTCGGTCCAAAGTGAATCTCGACTCCTTTTTTTTTTTTAACTTATTTTCCCGATCGAAGTATATATACACGATATTAGGCCTCCCCGGTATAATACATCGAGGAAAAAGAAAAAGAGCGAGCTGAGAGATAAGCTACTTAAAAGCGAGTAAGGCTCGATAGCTTTTAAAAAATACGCGCGCAGCTATTATAAGCTCGCTGTTGATGATGATCAAGGAGACGTGCGCGGCGGCGCCGAGCACAATCTGTACGCGATACTTGTGTGTGTGACTGTGTGTACCTACATACCCCCCGCGCGCGCATTACATTGCGTATATATACGTAGAAATAAAAAAAAAAAAAGAAGAAAACTCGCGGCGTTACGTAGCCTTATATACCACTGCTACTGCTAACTTTTGAGTGCCCTTGGAATTGCAGCGGCGCTCGCTCGCTGCGCTGCCGCTGGATGCCCGCGAGTGGGAAAAGTTTTTCTTTCTCTCTGTTACATGGCTGTGTGTATACGTTATATGTATGTATATAATACACGTGCACCTCGTTTACTCCTATCCTTTTTTTTTTTACTTCTTTCCTTTTCCTTACCTCCTCTTCTTCTTCCTTCTCTTTTTTTCCTTTTTGCTTTTTTTGCGGTTGCGCTGCTGCAGCGGAGCTTTCCTCTGTGTGTGTGCAGCCTGTCTCTCTCTCTCTCTCTCTCGCGGTAACGGCGCATCGTCGATTTTCCTTTACTACTACTACTACTACTATTACCGCTATACACAGCACAGCTTATGTACAACTATACAGCAGCACAGCTTTATGGTATATATGCTGCTGCGCCGAGAAAGAGAGAGAGAGAGAGAGAGAGAGTTGGTTTTATCGGAGTCCTTTGTTACGCCGTCTGGGCAGAAGTGCACTTTATCAGCAAAGAGATAAAGAGAGCGAGAGCAAGGAATATAAGGGCTGCTTTATGTTATTTTCGCTCTCTCTCTCACACACACTTTTTTTTCGTCAGCGAGTACGTATAATACGAATTAAAAAAAAAAAAAAAATCGGCGGAATTTCGCGACTCAACTGCTCTTCTAATTAACAACTTATAATACTACTTTAGCCCTCTCTCTCTCTCTTGAGAGTATGAGATCGATGCGTCTCGCTTTATATAGTATACAAAGTTTTATGTATACGTATTTATATAAAATATATACGTCACCGAGCGTCGCCGCCACGAGGATGAGATTTCAGCCATTTACATTAAAGTGACTCCGCGCGCTGTATTATGTGCATATAATTCCGTCAGACCGTCGGCGGCAACAGGATCTCGACGCCGCGTCTCGGGGATATATCCATTTGGTCGGAAAACGTACGCCGCAAACACATCCCCGCTATGCCTACCTTACTGAGGAAGTATAAGAACGAGGCATATATCCCCGCACCGGAGTTATGAAAGTTAGAAGCTCATCTCTCTCTCGGCACCCTAACTAGTAGTGGGAGTCTTCTAGCTCGAGCTTTCGCGCGCGTTATAAGATGCGGCGGCGTCTCGGCTCGCTCGCCCAAAACTTGTATAATGAGATGATAGTTTATTTTTTTTCTCCGAGGAATGGAAATTTTCGTAATTTGTCCTATAAAACGCTGTTATCTCGTCGTCTCTCCTACTACTTCATCGTCGGTGACATAATATCTTAGATAAAAAAAAAAAAAAAAATGGAAAGTAGAAACTCCGGTAGCCGTATATAATATTTACACTGTATATTATAAGTAAACTGATTTATATTTACGATCGGCTGCTGCTGTACATAGACGACGATGCTGCTGCTGCTGCTGTTGCTGCACTTAGCCATATATGCTTTTATCGTATACCCGTAAACCAATACCCGTGACTTATTATCGGACGTATATGTACACACGCATATATATATATATCGTATAATTCCACATTCCAAATGCCTATGCGCAGAGAACACACATAGAGAGAGACGGAAAAATCAATAATAAGCGCCTACATTACGTTATATAGCACTTGGCGCGACGGCCAAGTGCAGTGTGTGTTTTTGCGCCCATATACATACATACATACATCGAGGAGCTTATTTAACACCCAAGGCGTGCGTATACACACACACATATATATACGCGCATAAACAAATATACCGACACACAAGTGCGTCATGCCCTGCGCGCGCGTTATATATTATACATTATAAACAGAGAGAAAGCTCGCGCGTACCTGCATATATATATATTGTACATTCTGCAATTTAATCCGTTGTGTATCGGCGCGCTGCTGCTCATGGTTATTCGAGCGCACGGCACACCTATATATACTGTATTACTGCAGCTTTAATATACTGCCTAAAGCTCGTGTGTCTCGCGACGACGCCGACAGAGAGGGAGAGAGAGGGAGAACGCTTATAATTAAAAACACCGACGTATTCAATTTCGCGCAATTTTCTTTCCGTGCAGCTTTTTTTTGCAGCAAGTGCGTATGTTTTTTAGTAAAAGCAGCAGCAGCAGCAGCAGCAGCAGCTGTTTGGAGGAAAATGTTTTTTAAAATTTATCCTTTTTCTTTTTTTTTTTTTTTAATGAATCCCGAGGGCCAAAGCGCGTGATGTAACGTTAATTCGTCGTTCGCGTTATAATAAACGCGCATGACGGCTGCAGTTTACTGCAATGGTAGTAGTTGTAGTAGTAGTACCTACATATAGTACGATTGTAGTTAGGGAGTCGCGCGCGCCGCGTAATTGATATACTCTAATTACCGTCAATTGACACTGTGTGCCCGTGTGTCCTCTCTCTCTCTCTCTCTCTCTTCTATATACTCTCGTTGTGCATAAAGTCTCCTCGCGGCGGCGAATGCGAAAATTACTCGGGAGCGAGAGAGCGAGCATAGCGGCAGCCGAGAAAATTGTCAACTTTAACGAGCCGAAAGGAAAAGCTACGATATATATATATACGTGTGTGTGTACGTGTGTGCATGTGGTAGATATAATACACACCGGAGAACTGCAACCGTTGCAATTAAGGTCTTAAGCTTTCTCTCTTCGTGTTTGTATTAGCCACCTTCCTGTGTGTGCGTGTGTAGATGTGTGTGTGCAGACTTGTAGTACCGTACAACGTGCGCTACAACGTTTACCGCCTCTGGGAGGATAAATCGCCGGCTGTATGCGCGGCTCAAGCTTGTACCGACTCGCCGGCGTATTTACACATGCATATACGAAGCTTGGCTACACTAGTCCTCTGCTATATACGCAAAGATAAGAGAGGAAAATTTCACGTACTAACTAGGTACGTACACTGTTATAGGCCAGTAGCAGCTAGCAGCAAGCAGCAGCAGCTGCAGTACGCGAGCTTTAAGCTTTACGCTAAAGGGAATACGTATATATTTCAAAAATTCATTTTCATTGCACTGCTGCTGCTGGGGCTAAAGAGTATAAATAAGCGTACGAGTGATAAACGTCGTCTAGTTGATAAACCGACTGCTGCTGGTGCTGGTGGGATGTATGTTTGTTCCGTGATGTCGCGCGCGAGCGCGCGGAGGAAAAGAGAGAGAAAAAATGTGGAGAGGAAAAAAATTATAACCGACGCTGACGTCGCTCGGTGCCACCGTTAAACTTTTTTTCCAAGATGGAACGAGAGTGAGAGAGGTAGTAGACGCGAGCGAGAGAGAGAGAAAAAGGGTAATTTCTAAGTTTTTTATTTGAAAACAGCAGAGGCGCCTAGGGTCGCGGCGAGTCACTAACCTGTGCCAACCTCTAGCTGCGCGCGAGTTTAGTTAAACTTTTTTTATATATATATATATAAGTGCACACGGAGCAACAGAAACACTGGGCGCAATAGTAATAGCCCAGGTAGTAGTTGTGCGCTATACAGCTGGAGACGGCAACAAAAAAGTTGCCATCTTCTTTATACTTTTATCGCGACCGTGTCTACTACTGACCCAGCGGAACGAGATGAACAATTTTTCTTCTTCTTCTTCTTCTTCTTCTTCGACGATCGGGCCCCAGAGTGCGAGTTCGTATATACTTTTGTTTCGTCGTTGCGCGAGAGATTTTCTGCGTGCGTATATGAAAATGAAAAAGAAAAGAAGAAGAAAACACATCGTTGGAAATGTTTCTTGGCAAAAGAGCGACTTGGCTTTGCGATATATTCGTATACCTTTTTTTCTCTCTCTCTCTCTTTCCTTTCTCCATAAATGTTACAACTTTTCTAGTGTCTGGACTCGGCGCGATATAAACAGTTTTACAACTGTTATATGTGTATAACGTCTCTCTCTTTCTCCTGCGCGATGAAAAGCCGGCGTATATAAACCATATACTCTTTCTGCTGGATTTTCTCTCTCTCTCTCTCTTTCTCTCTTTCTTCCTTTTTTTTGCACGGGGGAAAAATTCTGTATCACTGCCGTATATATATACTCGCGGGCATATACACAAAAAAAAGCTCGAAGGTTGAGAAGAAAGGAATACACTCTTCGAGCTTACACACCCTGCGCAAGCTCCCATAAATACATACATACATACATACATACATATATTTTTTTTGTCATACACTTGCACGTTGCTGTTTTGCACGACTGCTGCTGTATTCTGTATACAGTTACACGCACAGAGCCGGTGCGAGATACGAGAACGGACGAGTAAATTTGCGCGCAAAAAGCTCTCCGCGCCGCGACCATGAGCTCTTTTCAATTGCGCGCGATGCGTGGCGCGTCTCTTCTCTGATTTAACCGATCCGTAAATGCGTTACATCGTATGTCTCGTCGTGTATAAATTGCAATAATGATAATTTTTTTTTCTCATCTCTTTTTCAGTTAAATAAATGCCACGCACGCTCGCATAGCTTTTCCCGCAGCTATGGAGCTTTCGCTTTATGAGATTTCGCGTTTTTCGAGCGACAAATAATTTTTTTTTGCTGGTTTTTTTCTTTCTCATCGCAGCACATTGTGTGTCGATTTCTGCGAGAGAAAAAAAGCAAACGGTCGTCACGTCGCGTACGTCGTATACATATACCGTGTACGGTAACCGCGCGGCAAGCGAAAATAATAAACGCATACAGACGGCGAGTGTTTGTGTTTTTCATTTAAATACGCTATATACGTATGGGGCGCGTCGAGTGCGATTTTTCCAATACGTATAGGTATTATTTTTTTGACGCCGTCGTTCATACACGCTTGAATCTCAATTAGCCCGCGTGAAACCGTTACGCATCGATCGTTTCGCTTTTTCGGCGCGCAATCACCGCGGCTCGCGCCGTTATACATCTGTATAATAATAAAGTATTGTAACGTACCAATCAGCGAACCAGTTAATCGAAGCGTGTTGTGTATGTACACGAAAAGAAGCCCTCGCGCGGCTTGTCATCGCGTCGATTATACCACTCTTCATCTTTTTTTTGAGTGATATTTCTCTCTCTCTCTCTCTTTCTCTCTCTCTCTCGATGGCCCGCCAGCATCAACATTTTTACATCGTACAAGTACGCTGTAAAACGTATACACGACAGCGATCATATAAATATTTTATATACATACGTACACACGTAGATGTGTATGAACGTATATATTTTGCATCCACTCCCTTCCCACGGGGCAATAATCATGCATAAACATAGTTTGCTGCTGCTGCTGCACTCGGCGAAATCGCTGTTGCATATATGCAGCTGTGCGGAGTACGTATAAACATTTTTTTTCACTCTCTCTCTCTCGCTTTCTGCGCCTATGTGTATATTACGTGATATCGCGTTGCCTATATTTTTTTTTCATTCGTCGGGGACAATTTATTAAAAATCATTTTTCCTGACGTGTAACGTCATTTGCAATCTACCAGCCTCTAAAACGTACCAGTACCTTTATCTCATGTAAAAGCGCCTATTTTTTCATCCACACACACACTCGTATGGAGTTTATACATGTATGTGTAGGTACACGACGCTGCTACACTTGTATCAGTACGACGGTATATATACTGGATGCACGTCGGCGTGTATAACTTGATTACTCCTCATCAAAAGCGAGGCTCATAGTTATACGTGTGTGTGTGTGTGCTCTGTGCACGGTGCACCTCCCACTGCGAAGCTCTCCTTCTCTCTGACTCGCTCTTTGTGCCCTGGCATTTTACTCTCTCACTCTTTCTATCTTCTGCCATTCTGCGCTTACGTCTACTTTGATATTTTTCTTTTCTAAAATTACACACACATCTACACAGTCACAAAAAACGTAGCAGTTCTTAATTGCGAAAATACTTGGCTACCTCTCGCCGCTTCACAGTGTATATCTTTTTACTTTTTAGTTATTTTCTTTTTATTTAATTTTTCTCTTTTCTCTCTCTATATCTGCCGAGCGATGTAGCAGCAGCAGCGGCGGCGTTTTAAAAACGCTTGAAAAATTTCATCTCTTATACTTCCTCGCGCGTCTTGATCTATTTAGTTGCTATGCACGAAATGGAGCGAACGAATTAAAGAGAAGAAAAAGGAATTTATGGCGGATCAACTTTGATCATTTATGCCTTGATCCTATGTTCAAAAAAAAAGTAAAGAAGAGAGATAACACACACACGCACAAATCGATACAAGCTTTAGATAAATTAGTGCGGGGCTTTTCACTTGCCTGTATATTCATGCCCTGTTCTCAAAATCAACATCAAGTGCCACTTGGCAGTTCATTAACGCAGGCATCGACGTTATATAGCCGTGTGTACTGAAAGTCAAAGTTCTATATACCATTAGCGACGCGACGTACAGCTAGTCTATGCGTGTGTATATATGTTATACGTATCTGTACACTATCAAAGCGATCGCGAGCGAGCGAGGGGCTTGAATATGTATAATAATCCATACATCTGCGCATGTGATCCTCCATTAGAGCGGAGCAAAGGATTATTTTAGGTCAAATTGCGAGTCGAGAGCAGCAGCATCAGCAGCTATTAATAACGTTATTATTATTCGACTCGAGGATCACGGCTCGTGCGCGCGCTCGCTTTATTATTGAATTATAACGTGTCCTATCGCGCTCGTATTCCGGGATTATACTACACCCTGCAATGTTTACGTAGCATATGTAGTATAACGTAATTTTGACTTTTAGAGCGCGCGAAATTTACCCGCGTATACACACACACACACGCGCGCGCAAACGGCACGCGTGCTGGATTCGACACGATGGCCCGATTTTCACGCGCGAAACGCGAAAATCTCGTGGGTAAACAGAATTAGAAAAGTTGCACCATCCCCCCCAGAGTCTAGTCGCGCGCGTGGATATGTGTGTGTGTGCGTTATCTACACGACAGACGCAGCATCGCGCGCTACGACGATTTGCAAACAAAATTTTTTTTTATCCGTATACCCCTGTGTATTATACGTGTGTGTGTGTATTAAATGTGCACGAGCTTGCGAACGATCGATAAGATATATAATAATAAACTCATACGGTATACGGAGCTGCGAATATCGCAAGCTCGAATAAAAAGAAGAAGAGGAAGAAATCGTGCCGACGTTTCCACGACTGCGAAATTCTCTCTCTCTCTTTCTTACATCTTACTTTTTTTCTTTACTTTCTTTTTTTCTTCCTCTTTTCGACTAGCAGCCATAAGGTACACACACACACGTACTCGCGCATGTGGCACGCGCGGCTGCTGCTAGATATGTAAGAGGCTCGTTCGAGCTTTCGGGACCTTCTCCCCTCCGCCCCCTCAAAAAAGCAGCAGTGGCAGCCCCGACGTTGAATAAAAAATAAACCGCAAGAAGATAAACCTGCAGAAACGTCGCGCTGTTATACTCCGTACGTGGAGTTGAGCTATATTTTTTTCTTGCCTACTCTTCTTCTTCCTCTTCGTCTGCGTCTTCTCGCTCATCTTCGTCTTCTTTTCATGTCGTCTGTGTGTGGGTATGTGTATGGTGGTACTTTCATAGAAACTGACGACTCTGCCGCGCGCATAAGTGTATGTACAGCAAGTGTACACGTGTACAGCGCGGTATATGGAACGACGAGAGAGCGAGGAAGAGAGAAGGAGGAAAAAAAGACGAAGAAGATGTGGCGTGTGTATGCATCTATCTCTTTTGCGCGCTCTCCGAAAGACGATAAAAAAAAGGTCAAGCGAAATATGGATGTGGTGGCCCCACTTCCGCGTGGTTTTATGTATAGATACCCGCGGCGGCGGACACTCTCGCATCTCTCAATTTTCTTTATGCGCGCAGCAGCGCACCGCATCAATGTAATATCTAGGTCCGCGCGAAACGATGTGTACTTTTTTTTCGAATTGGTATAAAAAGACACAGAATAAGAGTCTCGAGCTGCGAGCGAAATAGTAGTAATAGCGTATAATACACCAAAATCGACTGCGTATTCCGAATGCCGAGAGAGAGAGAGAAAATTCGAACCGTACTGCGCCCTGGGAAAGTTCGATCGCTTTTCGGAATTCATGCAAATTGGTCGAGTCGCACAGAAGCTGAGCAGCACTGCACTGCACTTCTCTTTCTTTCTTTTTTTCTATCGGGTGCGCCCGCTGCAGTTATACAGCGGCAGCTCCTTTCTCTATCGCGCGCAATTTCTATAATTGACTTATTTAATCGTGTGGCGCGCTCTATTTCTGTTTCTTTCTCTCTCTCTCTCTCTCTCTCTCTCTCTCTCTCTCTCTCTCTCTTTTGCGAATCGTTAGCTAATTGAGATACTCGAGTGCCCGAAAAAAAAAGAGAAAGAGGAGAGGCACAGCTCGAGTCTCGCATGATAATTGAAGCCACCCCCAGCGCTCGCCTTTTAATTCGGCAAAAAGCAACGAACCAAGAGTCGTGAACACACACACACACACACACACACACACACACACACACACACAGGAGTGCAGTGACCCAATGCAAAAAAAAACTATATCGATCCGTCGTCGACTTTTATATTGATATAAAAGCTGGGAGTCCCGAGTACGTATACACGCTCGACTTACGTATTCTTTTCTTCTTCTCTTTTATACGTATATGTATGTATAGGGGCTGCTGCACGAGACTATACACGGAAAACCCTTTTAATTAACCGTCAAACCGGATTTTCCGCGGCATGTATTATGTGTACCTGGTAAATGCTTATACAGCGGTTGCGTTTGCCGCGCGCGCGTCTGCATCGTTGTGTCGAGAATAAGAGAGCTAAATTAAAAGTACACACTCTTTCTCATTGCTGCTGCTACTGCTGCTACTGTGTGTACTGTTTACCGTAAAATAAAAAATAAAAGACAGAGGGACAGATAAAGAAAAACTCTCCTACCCTCGCGGCGTAGCAATCGGCGAGACGTCGCTAGCTATACTAGCTAGCTAGCTCTCTTCTCTATTTCTGCAGTTTCGTTTTCGACTCTCATTCTCTCTTTATACGATGCACGTGTGTGTGTGCTTGAGCGCGCCCGCGCGTGCACACGCGAGATAGCGAGAGAGAACGAGAGAATCGACAAAAGAAGCTAATTTCTTTCCTCGTCTTTCCTTCTTTTCTTTTTTTTCTATTTTCTCTCTTTTCTTCCGCAACGTGTATATCCGCAATTTGCAGCTCGATTGTCTTTGAGCTGCGAGCTCGCGTATATAGAGGCATGTGTGCAGCTGTAAAGCAAATAAATAATTCATCCCGCGAGGAAGTCTTCAATACACATATAACACGTACACGCTCGATGCGGTTTTACATACATGTGGTATACGCGTCGAAGATCCCCGCCCGGATGCTTGTACCGTGGTGGTGCATCAAATGTATATGTGTGTATAATTATACATGTATAGGAGCTGCTAGGCTCCTTGACTCGCGCGCACGCATGCGATATTTCCGCTGTTTTTTGCATCACACCGGCTTTAAAGGATCTCTTTTCTCTGTATGTGTAACAGCAGCAGCAGCAGCAGCAGCAGATGTGTCATGTATACATGTCTCTATCGCAGCAGCAGCACGTGTGTGAATTTTTACGTGACCTATTTGCCATTGGACGATGAAAAAAAAATGAAAAAAAAAAATGAAAACAGATTTACCACGCGCGGACGTGGAAATCGTGTTATATCCTAGTTAGCGCGCGAAGCAAATTTTCGTACATGCATACATACAGCAGCAGCAGCAGCAGCTCTGCTCTGCAAAGCGCTTGAAACGGCGGAAATTTCGCGTAATTAAAATTTGACCTCGTTCGTTAGATATTCTCCTCGTCTCGTTTCTCTCGCCCTTCTCTTACTGCTGTTATCGCTGCAGAAGAAAAAAAAGAGAGAAACGACTCGACGAATGAAAATTTTGGCTCGCTCAAAAAAAAAATTATCAAATCGTATCTGTCTCGATTTGGGTCGCGTAATAAATAATTATTTGATCAACTGGCTCTTCGTGTATACATATGATTAGTTTACTGGGTTACACACCCGATGATTTATCATTTCAGAAAAAGTAAATAATCTTTTCTCGTATTATACGCTCTCTCTTGGGTTTCGCAATTTTTTTTTCGATAATCTAGCAAAGTGCCCGAGCGAAATAAATAATAATAAAAAAAAAAAAAATATTCGTATCTCTCTCTGTCTAGATGATTAACCGCACGGTCCATTAACGATTGTTACAGATATATATGTACGCCCACGCGAAGAACATCAGCAGCAGCATCGGAGACGACGACGTTATAGCCGCTGGAGTAGTATTAGCGAGTCAACATCGACGACTACGACGACACACATCGGCGAGGCGGAGGGAGGATCGCCTCTTCTGTCTCGACTACTATGGCGAATCGCAGTAGCCAAATCATCATCATCAGCAGTAGAGAAGCAGCTGAAGAGGAGGAGGAGGTGGTGGTGGTTGTCGAACAGCAGCGGCCCTGCTCGGAAGCTTCGATTGGCCCAGCGCCACCCGAGTGAATATTTGCAGAGATATACTGTATACGCTCGAGAGAGACACACACACACGTGAAATACTGCAGAGAAGAGAGAAATTTCTAACTGCGTCTTTTATTCATAAGGTAAGGATAGATCATGGACTGTATGATTCATATACGGAACAATGCGCGCCTCCGATTGCAGCTCGCGAGGATCGAAGAGAAAGATCTGTTGAACATATTTCCCTTCCTCCTCCATCTTGTTATTTTTTTTCAAACCTACACACAATTGGCGTGTATCAGCGTCGCGGAATGTCGCGCGCGCTGCAGCATAATGTTTTGCAAAGCAATATATATTCTCCCGCATTTGTACACCGCGAAGATCGAGAGATAAGCGCGTGTCGCCTCGCATGCACATCGATCGCTCGGCTCGGCTCGGCTCGTATAGGGGGGGAGGGCTCGTAATAGACAAAATCTGATTCACTCTCTGTCTCGCGGGGGCGACGACGACAGAATCGCACGTCTGTGTGGGTAGGTTTGCGCCGCGCGCCCAATATTATATCATATTATACAAAAGCAGCACGACGATGACGAAGAGAGAGAGAGAGACGTCGCGGCGCCGGCGTATGCGGAAATAACGTTTTCGACTGTAGATATATAGCGGCGATGCGCATCCCTATATATCTCTTGACGTCATCTTACATTTTATTGTGAATGACGTTTACATCTCGAGTTCTTACTCAAGTTATACACAAATACGAAATTTCATCGATAACTAATTTGAGGTAATAATTGGAAAAAAAAATTGCGTGTTGTTTTTTTTTTTTTATCTAATCAACGACGGGTTAGATGATGAATGCTTATAATATTCGAAAACGCGATTGAATTGATCGATTGGATTTTAATGGTGTATATCGAGTATTCGGCGTTGCATGAATTTCTAATCGAGATTGACGTGAATGACTTTTAATTAATTTTCACCTGCATTTAATTCTCCCATTATTCTCCATTTATTTTTCATTAATAGGTCGATCGAATGCGCTGCATAGACGAGATCGATATTTTGAGAGAGAAACTTTTAGGGCTTTTGCGATAGGCAATAATTTCGATACGCGATAAATGTTTAAGTATTTAAATTACTTTTTCATGCGTCTTCGTACGCTACGATCGATGTCGACATTAACTTATTAAAGAAGCAGATCTATATTTATTATAAACACTTTACTTTATGGACGCAACTTTGTTTAAAAAATGATTCGAAAAATCTGTGAAAACTCCCCAAGTTACTTCTACATCAATGATTATCACTGATCGTATTTAAATCTTGAGTTTTATACTGCAACACTTAGAAAATAAATTTTCAAAATTGATGTTATAACCGTAATTTTGTAACCTAGTATCAAATCTTAAATTTGAGCTCGGATTACGGCATTAGATTTTACGTCAAATTACGTATCTGCAAAGTTTTTTAATGGCCCATTACATAACACGTTAAAGAAATTATATAAAATATCACTGAGCGACAAAAAATGCCAATAATAAAAAGGTTACTTTTATCAAATTATATGAACTTAGTTTTACTTTTCCACTTGCAGATTTATTACAGAAAGGTACTCGCCATCTAGCGTCGAATGCTGGCTTTAATAATAAGCGAATTTCGATCGAGTACAGAACCGAGTCCTTTTCGTTCATTTCTGTCTTGAAAGTAATATAATGCTTTGTACAAACAATGTAATATTACCTCGAATGAAATTCGTCAATCGTTTACGTCAAATTTCAATACTTGATCTCGCACTAAAACCTGCCCATAAATTTCCAGGTTTAATCAACGAGCATCGACATGGCAGCGCCCGTGATCGAGAAGAAGCGCTTCTACTGCCGCGAGTGGGCCTTCCTCAAGCTCGCCCACCTGCTGGAGCAGCGCCCGGCCTCCAAAGCCTGCGGCGCCCTCGTCGTCGGCGGCCCGGGCAGCGGCAAGACGGCCCTCTGCGCCGAGCTCGCCTGGCCGTCGAGCGGACCCGGGGCGCGTCATCAGCGCGCCCTCAATCGCCGCGTGCTGGCCCGGCACTTCTGTCAGGCACGGAGCGAGGTCAGTCTCGCGCCGGCCCAGTTCGTGCGCAGTCTCGTGGCTCAGCTGCTGCGAGCCACCCCGGACACGCGTAGCCGAACCAGATCGTCGCCGACGACGACGACGACGACGACGAGTCCGAAAAATGACAAAGCAGCGGCGGAAAACGGAGGCACGACGACGCAGACGCATCATTCCACGCGGGTGTCGTCGCGCGAAGCCGTGGCCGAGGCTTACGCCGAGAAGCTGCGCAACGAGCCGGAGATCCAGGCGGCCCTGCAGCCCGAGGTGCTGGATCGCAATCCCGACGAGGCGCTGCGCAAGGCCGTGCTGCTGCCCTTGCTGGAGATCGCGCCGCCCAAGGACTGCCTGATGCTGGTGGTCGACTCGATCGACGAGGCGCCGCTGCCGGGAGCGACGCCCCTATTCGTGAGTCGTTTTGTCCTTTTGTATATAATAATTGAGCTAAAAACACGAATAACAAGAATCGGTGTAAAATATACGTAAATGAGATTCATATTTCTTATTTTTATAACAATTATAAAAATGTTTAATACGACATTATTATCATTTTAATAGAAAGAAAATCTGTTGAAATTATTTATCAACATTTATTAAAAATAATGTATTAAATTGGAGGAATTTTTTTTCCTACGCGTTTAAGTTAATGTGATTTAAATTCAAATTAGTGACGTTTTCACGGATCGCATCGAAATTTTATGCACATTTACATTAGTTTTCGTGTAGTTATTTTTAATTTTCAATATTTGAATTAATAAATTAATTATTAATGCTTGTACCTAGAAATAAATTCCATTTAGTTCATTACCAGCAATTATTCGACTATTTGGGCTTTCCCATTGAAGTTACATCTTCAATAGATAGTCTTAGCTTTTATTTATATACAATTATTTTGACTTTGCCACTTGCAGATTCACAGATAAAGGCCCGCTCGCCATCTAGCAGCAATTACTTTTATGATGATTGAATTTTCTTAAATTTTTTGTATAATTAGTGTTAAAAAATAATAAACAAATACGATTAAAACCGATTACTTACGGTATATCTAAACTAAAGATTTTTTTAACGGTGTAATAATTTCTCATCTCGCACCTATAATGTACAATAAAACTTCATAACTTTATTTTTCTGTCAAAAACAGTCAGCCGCCAGCGTCTTGGCTCTGTCCGCCCTCAACAACAACAACAACAATAACAACAACAACAGCATCAACGGCTCGAAACGCGAATCCGAGACCGAAGAAGACCGAGATCAGCAGAGCCAACAGCAGCAACAAGCGCCTCTCGAGGAGGCGTCCAAGACCATAGCCGAGCTGCTGGCCAGTCATCACCATCTGTTCCCGCAGTGGCTGCTGCTCGTCTGCAGCGCCCGACGCCAGAGCAAGCAGGTCTCGCGACTCTTCACGGGCTTCAAGAAGATCGCCCTGGACGATCTGCGCAAGCCCCAGGTGATACGCGACGTGCAGCAGTACATCCTGGCGAGGCTGGACCAGGAGGACGCGCTGCGACAGCACATATCGCGCGACACCGCCGAGATGCTCAATCATCTGCACATCAAGAGCAACGGCTGCTTCCTGTACCTCGAGAAGGTGCTGGACGGCGTGGCGGAGAGCTTCATCGTGCTGCGCGAGGTGCGCGAGATACCGGGCACGCTCAACGGCCTGTATCTCTGGCTGTGCCAGCGCCTCTTCAGCCGCAAGCAGTTCCTGCGCGTCCAGCCGCTGCTCAACGTCGTGCTCGCGGCCAAACTGCCCGTGACGCATCGGGTGCTGTACGACGCGGTGCGCTGCACCACCAGCAACCCAACTGGTTCGCACGAGCTCGGGCCCGACGAGTTCAAGCAGCTGCTGCACCTGTTGCGCCGCGTGATCTCGGTGTCGCGCGACGGCGCCCTCATGTTCTTCCATCACAGCTTCGCCGAGTGGCTCGTCGACGTCAAGCACTGCACCCAGAAGTACCTGTGCTCGGCGAGCGAGGGTCACGCCCAGCTGGCGGTGCACTACGCCCAGCGCGGACCCAGCCTCGACCCGGCCGAGTGCTGCGCCCTGGCCCAGCACGTACAGGCGGGTTTCGCGCATCAGCCCCGCGATCGTCAGCAGCAGCACCAGCAGCACCAGCTGAGGATCAAGTCGCTGGTTACTGCGAGCTCGGTGACGACGAGCAGCAGCTGCGCTACCGCTGCTGCTACCACCAACACGACGGCGGCAGCGGCAGTCGATGAACCGACGACGACGACGACGACGACGACGACGAGTCAGAAGCCAACGACGACGACGTTGGACAATTATACGCTTCAGCTGCTGTGGCTGATAGACAGCGGGGCGCCGTTCGAGACCTGCTACCTGGACAGCAGCGACTGCGTGGCCTGGCCCAAGCACGACGCCAAGCTCATGAAGCTGCTGGTGGACGCGGGCGCCAAGCCCGCGGAAAAGTCCCCGGACGAGCTCGACAATCCCGACCAGGACGACGACGACGACGACGACGAGTACGATCACTTGGCACCTTCTAGTCACGTGAGTTGCAGATTTATATTTCGTTGTTGTTGTTCTAATAATATTAGCCATACGGCGCTGACTTGTGAACGAAATTGCTTGCAGATTTCCCGAAACTCGAGCCCGACGGACGAGTCGCCGCTGGGCCCGCTGGCCGAGTTCTTGGGCGAGAACGGCGACATCAACGCCACGGACTCGTGCGGCCGCACGATCTTGCACAATCTGGCCTCGGACGGGAACGCGACGCTTCTGGCTTTGGCTATCGCCGCCTGCCCACAGGTATATACCTACACCTAGACATTGTACCATATACATAATTCCGTCGATCTGAATATTTACAAGTAGAAGTGAAATAACTCGTTAGAATATGAGTATACATTTTTATGCTTATACTACAAGCACACTAATTTTATACAAAATAATAGGGTGAAATAGCCAGTTATGGGCCACCGTGAGATATTATTTAAGTAAATGAAAATAAAAATTACAATCTCGAGTAATAAAAATTTATATCTCCGCTCATTAAACGTTAAATTATTAATATAATATGATTTATAACTCTATACCGGTGCATAAGTGAAATAGCCGGTAAAATTTTCAATTTAGTTCTGAAGCCCCTGTAATAGTTTTGAAAAGTATTTAAACGTTTCAATTCAATTTTCAACAATGACAAAAGGTTCCTCATATACTTCGAAACACGTTTAAATAGTTTAGTGCTCAAAAAATGTAACCGATTTCTAAGTTCAGTTTCTAATTAGTTAGTTCAAATTTTTCTTCTTTAATCATTTCTTGAGAAATATTATTAGCCATAATTTTATCTCGTACAAGTACTCATTCGAAAGGTAACATTATTTCTACCAGAAAGTATTTTCAGACAATTTTTTTAATGTTACGCAAAATTTCGATAAGCGAGCAAAGTAAAAAATTTTCTTAATTGGTCATTTTACCCTATTTAAGCTTATTATTATAACTAATAAAGTAATTAAAAATTATGTGAATTCTTCTTCGAAAAAAAAGTATAGGAGCAAGTATGTTAAGCAAGTGTAAGCGCATAACTAAAAGGTTTACAATGGAATAATTTTTGAAACTTTTAATCTCAAATCGTCGATGAACAACTTTCTTTATTCATACTGCACTATTAACTAGACTGAAAAGTTTTCTAAGAGAATAATTAATTAATCAACTATCAACTTCATTCTCAGGCCAAGCTCGAGGCGACCGATCGCCACGGCCAGACGGCCCTGAACCTCGCCGCTCGCCACGGCTACGCGGACGTGGTGAAGGTGCTGCTCGGGGCCGGCGCCAACGTCGACCACGCCGACTGCGACGGCTGGACGGCGCTGCGGGCGGCCGCCTGGGGCGGTCACACGCGCGTCGTCGAGCTGCTGCTGGGCCACGGCGCCATGGTCGACTGCGCCGACTGGGACCAGAGGACGGCGCTGCGCGCCGCCGCCTGGGGCGGCCACGAGGAGATAGTGCGCGCCCTGCTGCAGGGCGGCGCCGACGTCAATCGCACGGACGACGAGGGCCGCACCGCGCTGATCGCCGCGGCCTACATGGGCCACAGCGAGATCGTTGAGCACCTGCTGGACTTCGGCGCGGAGATCGATCACGCGGACAGCGACGGGCGCACGGCTCTCAGCGTGGCGGCCCTCTGCGTACCCTCGAATCACGGATACACCAAGGTGAGATTATATTTGCGAGAGATAAAATAAAGTTCAATGACTTGAGTCAATTCATTCAATGATTATTAATTATAATAAGTAAATATATTCTTAATAATGTTTTAATGAATTATTTTGGTGAAGGATGAATTTATAATTGTTAATTTTTGTACAAAATCGGTATACAAAGTAGTTATTGTAATCCACTCACTAAATATCTTTGTATACTAAATGAATCGACATTCTCGTGTGTCGGTATTATCATAACATCTCTGAATATTAATAACACAAGACATCCCCGAATGTCAATAAATAAAGTATCTTTGCTACGTTCCTTTATGTCCAATCTCGTTAAAATAGTAACTTTGCATACTAAAATTTAAAATATCTCTGTATACCATCTTGTGAGATATCTTTGAATATCAATTATGCATAATAAATTTATCAGACTCAGCGGACTTTTTACAAACGAAAAAGATGTACGTATGCTAATTATTGTTTCTGAATCAGGTGGTGAGTCTGCTGCTCGAGCGCGGCGCCGACGTGAATCATCAGGACAAGGACGGCATGACACCGCTGCTGGTCGCCGCGTTCGAGGGCCATCGCGACGTCTGCGAGCTCCTCCTCGAGTTCGGCGCCGACGTCGATCACTGCGACGGCACCGGGCGCACTCCGCTCTGGGCCGCCGCCAGCATGGGCCACGGCACCGTCGTGGCGCTGCTCCTGTTCTGGGGCTGCTACGTCGACAGCATCGACAACGAGGGCCGCACCGTGCTGAGCGTCGCCGCCGCCCAGGGCGGCTGCGACGTCGTGGAGCAGCTGCTCGACCGGGGCCTGGACGAGCAGCACCGCGACAACTCGGGCTGGACGCCGCTGCATTACGCCGCGTTCGAGGGCCACCAGGACGTGTGCGAGGCCCTGGTGGAGAGCGGCGCCAAGCTCGACGAGGCGGACAACGACGGCAAGGGCGCCCTCATGCTCGCCTCGCAGGAGGGCCACACGCAGCTCGTCGAGCTGCTGATCAAGGAGTACGAGGCGCCGATCGATCAGCGTGCGCACGACGGCAAGACGGCGCTGAGGCTCGCCGCCCTCGAGGGCCACTACGACACGGTGAGGGTGCTGCTGCAGCACCGGGCCGACATCGACGCCAAGGACGCCGACGGGCGCAGCATACTGTACATCCTGGCGCTGGAGAATCGACTGGCCATGGCGAGATTTCTGCTGGAGCACGCGAGGCCCGACGTGGAGAGCCGAGATTCCGAGGTGAGTCGAGCTTTTATCAAATTTGAAATTCCGATTTCCGTATAAACTCTATAACCATGTATTACTACGTTAAAGATGAAAAAATTATGAGCAATTTCAATAAAAACACAATTTGTGAAGGTAAAAAAATGGTAATTAAAATTCGAAGCTGCTTTTATGAGTCTAAAGAGTAAAGGAAAAAGGATTGTCCGGAAAATTAGCTGTATAAATCTTATGATCGATTCTAAGACATTTTTGTTCTATGCTCTTTTCTTTTAAACTTAATAGTTTTCGATTTGCGTTGACATGAAAAAAATCATTACTATTCCTTTGTTCGAAAGCTATATGAGAAAAGTTTATCGAAAATTTTTCCGAATATTTCATGATGATATCGAAATCTAAAATTTTTCCCCCTCTTGCTCTCTAACTCATTTTGCGGTTATCGTTCACGCGCGCACAGGGAAGAACGGCGCTGCACGTGAGCTCGTGGCAGGGCCACGTGGAGATGGTCTCGCTGCTGCTGCAGGAGGGCGCGGCCCGCGTCGACGCCCGCGACACGGAGAACCGCACGCCGCTGCACTCGGCCGCCTGGCAGGGCCACGCGGCCGTGGTGAGGCTGCTCCTGGAGCACGGGGCCACCGTCGATCACACCTGCAATCAGGGCGCCACCGCGCTGGGCATCGCCGCCCAGGAGGGCCACGAGAGCTGCGTGCAGGCGCTGCTGCGCCACGGCGCCGACCCGAGCCACTCGGATCACTGCGGGCGCAACGCCATCAAGGTCGCGGCGAAGAGCGGCCACGACACCGTGGTCAGGCTGCTGGAGGAGCACGCGGCCCAGGCCCAGGCCAATCATCAGCGCAGATCCTCGCGACCGGGTGCGTACACGCGTACACCGATATAGAAATAAAAATCTATTGCCAGGAATTATTTGGATCTTGCGGCAAAAATCGAGTCTCTACACAAAGTCTTATGAATTTTTAAAAACTCTTATCAAATCTTCAAAATCAATAATCAGGTGTACGAAATCCGAACATTCGTAAGATTTTTAAGGCTTTTTTAGACTTTATAAAACTTCCTCATAAGAAAAATTTCCGTCGGGGAATGAAGATAATTCTCGGCATTAGATTTTCATTTCTATCACTGCATCTAATGTATAGAAGAGAAGAGAAAAAATAAAATACCGATTTAACATTTATTTATCGCTGCACAGGTGGTAGCAGTAGCGCAACTTCGGTCACGTCGAACTCGACGACCGAGACGAAGCCCTCCTCGGCCGTGCTGAATCCCCTGTCGTCGACGCAGCAACATCAGCAGCAGCAGTACAGCCCGGCCGAGTCGCCCGAGTCCACGAAGCGACGCAGCTGCGTCTCGCTCGGCAACAACTCCAGCAACAGCAAGTCCAGCAGCAATCTTACCGGCAGCACCAAAAGCGATCGCAGCAAAATCAATCAGCAGCAGCAGCAGCATCATCAACAACCGATGATCGGTGGTGCAGCAAGTGCCTCCGCCGCTCAAGCGACGGCTCATCAAGGATCGAGTCGCGTAAGCTGGGCCATTATTTTTATTCGCCCGATCAAATATCGAGTGTCAAAAAATCCGGAAACGACTTGGCGTGTGCATTATTTGCTATTTTACACGTCGACTCTTATCGAATGCTGAGGTACTGCACACAGAATGCGACTTAGCACGAAAAATAGAAATGTATCAAATTTCAAGATCTTAATCATACAGCCATATGGCATAAAGATCGATCATTGTTTTAGGAACTAGTATTGTAACGAAGTCAATTTTTCGAAAGTATTTTGACGAATTGTGAAAAAATTGTACAATATATTACATCGACACATATTTCATTCGAAATAAGCTCGATTATAGTAGCTACCGAGTCTGTATATTGAAAGTAATACGACACCCATTACATAGATGACCATAACAGTATGTCAACGACCGCTTAAATTACGACCTTGTTCGATTCATTTCACGCGTACAAATCTAGTCTTCGGTATTAAATAGTAGAGCTGCGTGAAAAAGCAAATAAGCGTCAACACATGTGTCAACGATGAGTTTCCCAAAAAATTCTCTACCGTCTACAATTACTAAGCCACTGATACGATCTGTTCTTACGGCTTTATCGACACCTGAAAATTGACACCTCTCTAATAACACTTCTTTCTCTTCTTATTCCGTCTAGCAGACATCAGCGGCGAGCAGCAGCGGCATGTCGTTCACGCAGCAGCTGCAGCAGTGCTCGCGCGGCGTGAAATCTTCGCGGCCGCTGAGCAAGCTGCTGTCGCCGCTCAAGAGCGAGCCCCAGAGCCCGATCTACGCGTCGCCGCCGCGCTCGCCGTCCTCGTCCGACAACGGCCTCATACCCCTGTACTCGCCGACGTCCAAGAAGACGACGACGCGGGGCTCGTCGTCGTCGTCGCCACCACCCTCGGCCCAGACGGCGGCGAGCATCATACAGACGCAGCTGGGCGTGTCGCTGCTCCAGGGCGATCGCAGCACGAGGTACAGACTGGCCACGGCGGCGGCCTACGACAGGACCGGTGCCCTCTACGACGCCATCTGCATCAAGAAGAATCAGGAGGCTAATAACAAACCCTTCGAGCTCACCAACGAAATGCTGGGCCTGGCGACGACGACCACGACGACGACGAGCGGCGATAATAACAAGCAGCAGGATCGAAACAAGCAGAGCAACAACGAGACCTGCGCCGAGAGAAAACTGCCCGAGTCGCACTTCTCGCGCGACACCCACATGCGCATCATACTCGGCAACAAGAGCTCGTCGGTGGCCGCGCGCAAGTCCACCGCGGACAGCTCGTCGGGCGGAAATTCCGGCGGCGGCGCAGCCAACAACAAGCCCAAGAGAAACGGCTTCGTCTCGGCCTCGAATCCGGCGATGCGCCTCGTCGCCGGCGTGCGCAACGGCATCGAGAACGCGACGAATCGCAACAAGCCCGTGACGACGCGCGTCAACGGATTCCAATGGAGGGCCGAGCCCAGAAGGGAGACACCCTTATAGGAGCAGGTACTGCGTCTGATCGCATCATTTTCTATGTAACGTTCGTTAATTTTTTTGTTATTTTTTTCTCGGCAGGATTTATTGTTGGCCAAGTGCACGCACGAGACGTCTATATACGGTGGCCAGGGCACGAGCAACAACAACAACAACAACAACAACAACAACAACAACTCATCCCACGACTGGCGTAGCTACTTGAGCAAGAAACGCAAGTCCATCAGACGACTCTTCTCGTTCCCGTTTATGAGCAGAATCAAACAAGCGCCAAAGATGCATAATGCAACGACTAGCAAGAGTAAACTCAGTAACAATAATTATCACTGTGGTAGTTGTAATCGTAGCGTTAGCGGTAATAATAATAATAATTACAGTAGTGGCAAGCGCAGGAGGCGAAGCGACGCAAAAGTGATGAAAGATGATAAATAAAATGTGATTTTAAGTTCGTAGGGTGGTTGCACTGATACCCCCGCACACACACGTGTGTGGTTTTGGACGTTTACAATTAACCAAATAAAAAACAATAATCATCCCCCTCGAAAAACGAGATACCAAATCTTTTGATCGATTAAACGATTTAAATTAATTTAATAATTATGTAATAATTATATAAGAACCATGATTATAAATCTGAAGTGAATTAGTAGATAATAAGTCGAAAAGAAAATTTTAAAAATCTAATATATTCATCGTCGAGATGATAGTATATATATAAAGTTGTAAACGTAGATCATAACTTTGGAATGTATAATCTTCGACATTATGATTACGTGTGTATAAAAGTGTAATGTTTAGATGAACAAGAAAAAAAAACCTATTTAACACATTGATCTCACAGAGGCTCACTGTCGGGAAGGCAGAGCATCTCGATTGGACACTTTTTATTTCAGAGATTGCGTGTGATTCATGTTGACATAATTCAAAAAAGTAAAGATAAAAAAATTATTATATACCGATCGTGTATACCGTTGCTGATGATGCGAAGTTAAGACTGAGGCACGCCGAGTGTATAAGTGCTAATTTTTTGACAAAAATAAAAACATAATGAAAAAGAAAGCATATAGGACTACTTGTGTTGACAAACAAAGTATGATTTATCGATACGAATTTCAAAGATTAAAGTGAATGCATATATTAGATTTAATTATAAAAACAAAAATGAGTATTTACAAGATAGTTAATTTTTATTTTTAGACCATTAAGACGAGTAGCGATCATCATCACAATTAATGTATCATAATCATTAACGAAAAAAATTTCGTTCTGTTATTAAAAATGCGAAAGACAGTAGAGGAATCAATAAATTGAAAAACAAAACAAAACATTCGAGTATTATTGTAATTATCGTCATTTAGTATTCTTTCCACCCCACTAATCGGAATACATAGTTCACTAGCTCAATTTTCCGAGGAAAAAGTGATATTTGACGCGACAATGAGAGAGTCAAATGTCTCGCATGCAACTTTTGGACTTTCTGGAATTTTTGACGTACGGTCATAAAAATCGCTATGATATACGACCACAGCTTCCCACCATAACTTTTAATTTTTCTTCCCCCCCCACATAAATACCGGGCAACATCCGATCTCTCGTCAGTTTTCTTTCCGCTCCTGAAGAGAGCAGAGCAGTTCGAATTTTCTCTACGCCTCGGTGTGCGAGTTCGGTGCGAGGATCGCACAAACACTTTCGATCGAGAATTAAAAATAAATAAAAGCGCGCGTTTCATCATGGTACTGATGACGCTGACCTTCATGAATTTGGAAGCGGACGTCCACGAGAGAGACAGCGAGGGACGCACCACCCTCATCTACGCGGCACAGATCGGCGATCTCAGCCTGGTGCACAGCTGCTACCTGAAGGGCGCGGACATAAACGCCACCGATTGCACCGGAAGGACGGCCCTGGCGATCGCGGCCAATCGCTGGAAGGATCCCGAATACGAAAAGGTAATCTTCTGATACTGTCGCAAATATGTAAAATCAGAATTTAAAGTTAAAGGTAGTGAAAGTAATTTTGTGTTAATTCTTCGTTGAAAATTAATCCATCGGTACTGATTTGTTTGTTTACGTAACCAATGAACGAAAATGATTCGATTCTCTGCTCAAATTTGGACGATTTTATTGTAAATTAATGTTTTCGTACTGATTTAGTATTTGCGTAAGTTGTACGACAAAAAATTATGAAAATTTTATCAAAATTAAAGTCAGTCAAAGTGAAAATAATTGCATAAGTTCAAGCGCTATATAAAAGTAGAGTGGTAAACTTAACTTGGTGAATCTAATGGAATCAGAAAGATAATAGTTTGAAAGTTTCCTTTTCTCAAAAATTCAAAAAAGTGATTTTTACAGGTGGATATTTTTGCGGTTAAAAAATCGGGGTCGACAATGAAATATCGAAAAATTTGTCTTTCAATGAATCGAATAATGTTATTGGTTTTAGCCTCAAAAATAACTTTTAACAATGTAATTGCCCATATTTGAAGTTTTTTAAACGAAAAATATCTTAAAAAGATTGTTAGTTTTAATACGAGTTGATTTTAAATTCAAAAATTCGATTGGCTTCTACGTAAAAATACAATAACAAATGTATTCGCAAAACTGATTTTCTCCTTTTATAAAATCTAAGCAACCTATTCAGCTGTATATTGTTGGACCCATTTTTTAATGTCAAAATAAAACTTCAAAAATCTCTCGTCTCTACTGTAAAAATTCAAATTTATCAAGGGAGAAAACTTACTTTTAAACTATCATCTTTCTTCTTTCACAAGACCCCTGATGCATTGATATCGTTATTAGAAATGATTTTTAAACCATAATTGAACTTAAAATCATTGATTTTTTTCATTTGATTTTTTTATTTCAAAAACTAGACGCAACATCACCGATAACTTGGTGAAATCTTTAATTTTGATGCTTTTAAATTCATTTATGTTTAATTTTAATGTAAATATTTTATGCCTGTTAAACTCTAAGTAATGCAAAATTCGGGCAAATGCCTGACGGAGTATCGTTAATGTATATAAAATTTTCAATCGTTTCCACAGGTCGTCAAGTATCTGCTTCTGCGCGAAGCCGACGTGAATCGCGAGGACCACGACGGCATGACCCCACTGCTCAACGCCGCCTACGCCAACTACAACGATCTGTGCCTGCTGCTGATCGGCTGCCGAGCCGATCTCCAGCACAAGGACCGCCAGGGTCGCAACGCCCTGGTCCTCGCCACTATTCGCGGCCGCTGCGAGTGCGCCGCCACACTGCTGCGCCACGGCTGCAAGCACGACTATCTCGACGAGACGGGCGGCAGTCTCCTCAGCATCGCGGCCCGCACGGGCAGCCTCGGCCTGGTGCGTCTGTTTCTCGATCGCTGCGCGGCGACCGGCCTCGACCCGGAGCATCAGGATCGGGACGGCAGGACGCCGCTGCATCACGCCGCGCTCAAGGGCTACGCCGCCATCTGCGAGACTCTGTTGGCGCGCGGCAAGGCCGACGTCGACAGGTGCGACAAGGAGGGCAAATCGGCGCTGATACTCGCCGCTCAGGCGGGCCACGCGAGCGTCGTCAAGGCGCTGCTCAAGAGGAACGCCTGCATCAACTACGAGCCCTTCGGTGGATTCAACGCGTTCAGGTGAATATTTGTTTTTTTCCCATCTCGATACACCGGAGACAACGAATAGTTCGAGCGCTAATTTTTTTTTCATTTGCTTCTTGCAGCACGGCTATGCGCGGGGGACATGCCGACGTCGCGCGAATCATCGTGGATCACCTGGAGAAACTTCGCAAAGGTCGAACGTGTACATTTTTCGGAATAAGAATAAAATAGATGGGAAAGAAAAGGAAAGAAAAGAAAGAAATAATGTTCCGGAACACGACTGCTCTTGTAAATATTGTAAATATGCCTAGTGTACTAGGCATGTCCAGTGTCTATTGTAAATATGTCAATAAACTTAATCGATAAAAAATCTGTATTATAGTTTTTTTCTCATCCGAAGTACAGTATTCATAAAACTTTCCAAAGAATTGTATATAATACGAGTCGAAGAATAATAGTTGATCATGTTTATAATTTGACATGCAAAGTGTGTTTCGAATTATCTATAATTAGAAATGAAGAAAAAATTTATCTCAAACCATAGTTACCCAAGTTTAGAATTTTGTACGTAATAATTAGTTTCAATTATCTTAATCCGAAGATTTCAATACTCTAAAGGTCACGATTAGGCAAATATTTTAGTCAGAATTATACCGAACGATGAAAATTTAAAAACCATAATTAAATTTGCATTCATTCATAAAAAAAGCTTGTTTTTTAATGATATACTCAGTGTATCTTTTTTAAGTTTTACGATTGAGTGAAAATACTCTTTTAAGCGACGTTTTTCGATTACGACTTCAAAATTTGGATAATTTCAAATTTTCTTATTAAACCCCATTATACACGCGAGCGCAATTAGCTCGAAGTTAGATAAGACAATTCGGACGCACTAATGTGGGCGGCTAAGACGCAATTGGATGCAATACGTATGAAAAATGTCGCGGGCTGCCGTACAGGGTTCACTTCGAGCAGTGATCAACAAATTGTCAGCTCATCAATCAATAATTAAATGTCGTAAATTAAATTACTCGTTGATCGAAGAATCTCCCGTAATTAAAATTTACGTAACGATCAGGGCGTAATGTTATGTCATGGTAAACCATAATAGTTAAGGCCTTTATCAATACAATGTTTTCAAACCCGTGCATTAATATACATTTACTTTTCCTTTGTCACTTGCAGATAAAGACGCTCGTCATCTAGTGACGGAAACTGGATTTAATTATGATTGAAATCATAATTTTTTGTACAAATAACGCAAATATCTAAATCAGTATATTGAAACATTAGTTTGCAATCGAAATGTTCTTTTGCATTTGATAATGTTGAATATTTGTTACTTTAATTTCAACGTCTTACTTTGCATTGAATCTACATTAAATACGAGATTTCTTTCCACAACACATTATCTTCAAAAAATTTTATCGAGTCACTTCGCGTCCAAAGCGGGGGAGAGACTTTTTTATCTGAAATTATACGACAAAGGCTTATCCATTAAGAAACGATGCATAATGGCTTTTCAACGAGCGGCTTTACCTAATCATGTCTAATTCATGCAGATGAATTAAATCCTAAGATTTTGGGGAACTGCGAGGCCAGATAACGTTAAAAAATTCAAAGCACAGCCTATAAATGCACCAATATTTTTCATTCCTCACCAGTTGTTCGTTCGATTTTCGTGAAGCATCGTGTCTACGCGATTTCAGTCTCTCGAGTAAATTTCTTCCAATCCTCTCTCGTACGTCGTGCAATTATATCGGTGTCAGTGACATGCGCACTCTTTGCCCAATCGCCGGAGCCACGAGAAGGCAGAGGATGGTGGCGTTCGAGCACGAGCAGCCGAATCGTCATCTGGGCATGGCCTGCCTGAGCAGGGCCTGTCGACTGGGTCAGACCGAGGTGGCCAAGTTCGTGCTGCGCGAGAGCGGCCTGTTCGATCTGAATCTGTACACGCGGGAGGACGGCTCGAGGCTCGTGCGTCTCGCCGCTTCAGCGGGCAACCTGGAGATCGTCAGGTCGCTGGTGGCTCGCTGGCACGGCGTCGACGTGATCAACGGCCGGGACGAGGACGAGGGTCGCACTGCCCTCATGTACGTGGCCGAGAACGGCGACAGGACGATGCTGGACTACTTCCTCGGCCGTGGCGCGATGATCGACGCCGTCGACAAGGCCGGAAGGACGGCCCTCGCCATAGCTGCCCGACACTGGAAAAATAAGAAATGCGCCAAGGTAACAAGATTGTGTTGTCTCGAAGTGCCCTTGTGACTTAATGACCGAAAAATTGGCATTTAAAACTTTTCGAGATTTATGAACATCTATTGGCTTGATTTTATTTTAAAATTATTTGACAAATACCAAGCACGTTTTAAATTATCTGGAAAGCAACGATTTAACCGTTTCAAAAAATTTAGACTAACTTTTAAGCACTTCTAATACCACAGTAAATATTACTATCCGTGACCGCTAGATGGCTAGTACTCCTTTATCCGTAAATCTGCAAGTGGTAAAGTAAAAATAATTACATAAGTCACGGCACGGTTTTGTATAAGTAGCTTTACTCGTATAATACATAATGGCATATTTATTTATTTTCTTTGGCCAAAAACAAACTGTAACTTTTTGGTGACCCATTTCATAGTAAGACTTTGGTGTCAATACAACGCTTAATTGTATCTCTATTTTTCAATAATTTTCAAGTCGAAAAATCTTTTTATTTTTGTTTTTTAAATTATCCGATCAATCTATGAGAGCTGGCAAAAAAAAGTTTTCAATTATTGTTGAAAAAGTTATTAAGTTATTTTAGTTATTTCCAGACGCAAAAGTCGTTTATCAACTTTTTCAATAATAATATAAATCGCTTAGAATGATGTACTGCAACATGATCTTTAGGTTTTATCGGTCTTTTTAATACTTGAATAACTAGGGAATGATGTTTCTTTATTAGATTTTTTAAAAGTTTACTACACCCTCGTTGTAAAGCAGGGCAAGTGTCTAGAGCTACAATATTTCGTAATACAATGCATACATCCTATTCAAGATCATCGATTGGTATAAAATCACCAATCAAAACTCCAAAGTGCGTTATGAATTGAAATAACTCGGAAGCTGACATTCGTATGGAATCATTCAGCAAGTCTTTTTGATATATGGGGGTAGGCCTATTGTAATTAACTATACCCCAGACATGTCTGACTATACGATAATTCAGTTGATCAAGAGTAAAGATTTTTTTTTCTATACAATGCTTGACTAGAGAGCATAAATGAAACATATATATCCCTTTCAATAGGTCACGCATGAAACTTTGATAAAAGTTACATGTTAGTTTTCCTAAATAAATGTTCTTAATGAATGATTGACCTGTTAATAATGGAAATTTTCATAACGCGAAATTCCTAATAAATATATCCTAAACTTATTCTATTAATCCTAAATCAAAAAAATGGTTTATAATTCCAAATAATTTTTTACTTTTATAATCGATATCAGTCAAGAGTTATGGTGTTGGCTAATAATTTTAAATATCCCACGACATTATTATTGTTTTTGTAATAAGCAGGATAATAGGACTTTATAATTTTCGGCTGGAAAAAGCTTCATTTATTCAACTAATGCCTCTTTTGAAAATTTATGTGGTCAAAAATGATTTTATACACTACAACGCACACCTTTTACCGTTTCAAAAACTTTGCACTGTGTTTCAATTGCTTCATCTTGAAATTCCCGCAGACTGTCAAACTTCTGCTGGCGCGAGGAGCCCAGGTCGACCTGCCCGACCGCAACGGCATGACTCCGCTGCTGAACGCGGCGCATGCCGACCAGCCGGACCTGTGCGAGCTGCTGCTGAGCTACGGCGCCGACGCCAATCACCGCGACGTCGTGGGCCGCGACGCGCTCTGGTACGCCACGGTGCGGGGCCACGCGGCGAGCGTCGGCCTGCTCCTGCGCCACGGCGCCCATCCGGACGGCTATCTCGACGGCCACGGCGGCAGTCTGCTGAGCATCGCCGCGAGACGCGGCGACACCGCTCTGATCCGGCTCTACCTGATCTCGGGCCTCGACTGGGAGCAGCGAGATCACGCGGGAATGACGCCGCTGCATCACGCCGCGCGCGGCGGCTACCTCGAGATATGCGAGATACTGCTGGACTGGGGCGCGGAAATCGAGGAGGTCGACGGGAGGGGCAAGACGGCGCTGATATACGCCGCCGAAGAGGGTCACAAGAGCATCGTCAAGGCGCTGATAAAGCGAGGAGCCGAGATAGAGGTCAAGCCGGTCGGAGGCTACGACGCCATTAGGTAAATTGCCTCAGTCTTCTCGCTAAATTCGTCGACGATAATTTTGACACTTTTCGTTTGCTTACAGTACTGCCATACAAGAGGGTCACTTCCGTCTCGCTCGTATGCTTCTGGATCTTCACGAAAAACAACTTCGCCAGCTAGCAAATACAGCGGCCAGTGTAGGTCCTCCTGCAGAGAGCGAAACTTCTGCGGGAATCGTGCGAGGTTTGGGCGGCTTTTTCACCGGACTTGGAAAACGTCGGCGTTGGTGTTGAACGGCTCAACGCTATTTACCAAAAGTTTTATCGATGTACATATTTAAAATTTAGAGCTCAAGAGGGGGCTAAACATTGTTGGATTTTTACGTCTAGAGTTTACTCCGTAAAAGCCAAAAGTATAAGTTTAAAGTTGGGCGTAATGGCCTGTTACATGCACATAGAATAACTTTTATTATTAATATAGTCTATACTTCCAGTTAAGAACTGCAATGACAAAACATATTTATAATTTTTGTATCTTGCAATAATCAAGATAATAATGTTTAACTTAATAATCGATAACTATTAAAATTACAGTAGTTTTTTGACGTTAAATGAATCAAAAATGTCGACAGAAATGTTTTCTACATAAAAACATATAATTTCCATATTATTATTTATTTATTAGAGATTGCTGTATCGAAATATTTGATTTTAAAACAAAAATGCAGAGCGACAATTTTATGGGGGATTAAGATAGAGACGGAGCTATAACGTCACGGGCCAGATACACTGAAAAAAGTGTATGTTCCTTTCACGTTTTTACTATATGTCTACGTAAGATATTGAATCAAACACAGCGTAAAATCAGATGAATCTTTATTAGTAACAGTCTTAGTCTTATTTTTGAATTATTGTTACGATGGTTGCGATCATACGTGAATGTAAATAAGCGATAGATTTTACAGAAGATACAACACGTATACGTTCATTTCGACATTTTGCGTTGATTCAAGTAATTGATATAGTAATTTTAATTTTGTAAATAATGAGCGTTCAATAAAATTCACACTTATTTTACTGCAACAAAACTGAAGTCGAGTGATTTAAAATATCCCCCAATTATCAATCTGATTTCTCAAAAGACCGCACAGTATCGTATATCGAGTCAGTACACGTTACGCAGCGTCAAAGACGAAGAAATATTGCGTATGGATGGTCAACGAGTCATAGTCGCGAAGAGAAACAAAAAATATCTCGAATTTCAATTTGCACACGAGTCCGGTTTTTTGCGCGCATTTAGCGCAAAAATGAATTTTGAGCACTCGCTGCGTAAACAACTGTCGAAATTTATTTACATCGATTGACTCGCTTTCAGCGCTTTTCCTATTGAAAAATATGTTTCAAGTATCGAGCACATTTTAAACTACTCGTAAATAACGATTCAACTACATCAAAAATTCAGACCAATTTTCAACGACTTTAAATACGATAATATTACCACTAGATGGCGAGTACCCTTTTATTTGATAATCTGCAAGTGTTAAACCAAAAATAATTGTTATAATCGTATAAATCAATTGTATAAATCAAAGCACGGTGTCGCCATGTCTAGACGATTCTTCAACGTCTATTAGGCATTTTTGCCGTACAAGTTTGACCGCGAGGGGGCAAACGTGTTTTGGGTATTCCTGTGTATTTAATATATCTATATACATTTGTGTACATATGTCTATAGATATATATCTAGATATATTAAATACACAGGAATGCCCAAAACACGTCTGCCCCCTCGCGGTCAAACTTGTACGGCAAAAATGCCTAATTAGAAAACGTTCGCATGTAAAGCGAGGAGGACACGCCTGGCAAAATGAGAAGTAAAGAGCGATGAGAAGCAGAGCACTTGAAATAGCAGTTGAGCATAGCAGTCTTAGACACTCATTGCGAATAGCCTCGAATATTTTACGAGTCCATAATGTTAAAATTCAAAGTGATGGAAAGCAAAAGTAACGCGGGTTGGGTGTGTTTCACACAATCGCGATCATTTTTTTAAGGGATATATCCTCATTAAAATCAATTATTCTTCAGGGTGAAGGAGAAGCCGAGCGATACTCATGCTGACACAGGTCACGACTACGTTGTCGTACTAACTAATTCCTTGCTCAAAAACAAAACGAAACTTTAAACCTGACTTTTTGAATTTAAAACGAATTTTTTTATTTCTCAATTTTAATCAATGGATTAATAATTTTCAATTTAACCTTAGCTAAAAAGTCAATTTTGTTGGCATTACAAATTAGCTCACAAATATGTAACATAAATTTTCCGACGGTGTCTGGTTCAAAAAAAACCTTTGGAGCCTGTCACAGAGCTTCCTCATGGAGAAAGCAACTTGTTCAATGTTATTGAATCAATGTGATAGGTAGATACATTTAATTAATAATATAATAGTGTATCATGGTATCAGGCTTAAAACAGTCAAGTCCAACTGACTGAACAGCATTGGTACTTTGTCTTTTTCAAGTCTTGAACACTTGTTCAAAAAATAAACACTCTAGCTTAATTGGTTTAGTGTGCAAGTCTTAAAAAACAAACCAATTTGAGCTAAAATGAACGCACTTTACAATGAATATTCATGCAAAAGATGGAAATAAAACTTTTATATTATTAAACTAACTGTTCCCTCTTTATTGACACTTCATTGATTATGTTTTAAGTGCCAGATTACCTCATCAATGATGCTGGAAGTCGTCAATGATAAAGATAAATAAATAAAGTAAT
>CACVKI010145642.1:0-60520 GCA_902732785.1 Trichogramma evanescens | reverse complement strand
GCGAATCAATGTGGTCTTTATTGATGGAAATTTTATAGTTGCGGAAGGTAGAATTCGGTAAAATGAAAGGTTCTACCGTCTTAGTTTTCATTTTTCTAAAGTTTTCTAATAGCTACAATAACAAGACATGTCATATCACGCTTTTGAAATAATGCACTATATAAGTAAAAAAAAACTTCAATCGAATAAATCATTTATTTAAATCAAAATTCGCAGCTCTGATGTTAACTTTAAGTTTGTTTTAGTTTCTTTTTCAAGTTCAATTTTTTTATTACGGTTGTCATCATATGTTGTAAATTGGAAATTTTTTAATTATTTGAAACTTTTCCACGTCTTGTCAGTTTCGTCAAATGCTAATAAACGTCCTTCTGCTGTATGCTCTGGAATTTTTAAAGTGCGCTGCTCAAAAGGAAGCTTGATTTTTTTCTTTGAACTTTTCCCCATCATATCGCTCTTGAAAAAGGTTTTTGTAATTCGAAAGTAAAATACTCGAAATCGTCGTGTAATCTCTTGAACTGCAAAAACCATCACTTCAATGATGATAAAGATTCAAAGTTAAATATGAAATTTAAAAATATTTGAATCATATCCAATGCATTATTAAAAAAAAAATACAAAAAAATAAAATTGATAGTATTCTTCTTGAATATTTAAATTGCAAGTATATTTAATCAAGGAATTTTAATTTGTGCAAATTTTGAAATTATAAAAATTCTACAACCTGTTATTAGAACATTACTAACTTTTTTCCACTTTAATTACAAAACACGAACTTCATTTTTGAATTTTTATCCAAAGAAATAGTGTTTCAAACCATTTAATTCTGCAGCGATTAAAAAATGTGAATAAAATTTAATTAGTCATTTTATCTTGGTTATAAAGAACAATACTTAAACTCATTTATAAATTCATATTTATTATTATAAATTTATAATTTCTAATTTTAATATACGCACAGCGTTAATATTATAGATAAATATGTATATATTATATTGTATGTTGCATACATATAAAATAATGTATATATGCAAATAGATGGATTATAATTTGACGTTTTTAAAAACGATGGCGTTCGAAACAATGATAATTTTTCATCTCTTTATAAATAAAGGTGCGCTAAAACACCATTTAATTGTGTATAAATTCAATAGAACAATAAAAAATCTTCAATTTGAAAATCTTCATTTTCAACAGTTTCTAAATATAAAGAATCAAAGATTGAAAATAATCATCGCAATTTTAATATAGATTTTAAAATGAAAAACCAGGTTTTCCAGTTGTAAAAATTTAACTTTAATATTTTCGAAGTTCCTACTATAGAATTGTGCACATGCATAATTTTAGTAAATTAGAAAGTATTGTAGTAATCTGTATAATTGCTTCGTTCAATTTCAAAAAAATACGACACCAGATAACTACGAATCGAAGGAACGATCTTGCGCTTTTAGCGTAATGAAAACCCTATGCTACCTATACTACTTACATATTTTATTCAAAGTTTACGAAACTAATCATATCATCGCATCACCAAATATCACATATTGTAAACTACTTTTCAATTTGTACAATTTTGACAATCATATTCGAACTCGTAGCTGTAAGATCTTGTAATTTTTAATAAAAAGTTTACTTATTAATCAATGATTCTTGATTATTTTATCACTATTTTAACTCACTGTTCGCGTGAGCATTCGATTTTGAATTACGCGCTTGTGCTGTGATCAACTCAGCTCGGCGGCCGCTTGGAGCGCGTCGCTTCGCATCGGCACTTCCTTTTGAACCAGTGACCCGCAAGGACTTCAATTTTCTTAAACTTTTAGTAGAGTGACGTGGCGCCATGTACTAATAAACCAGAATCCAGCAGATATTGCCAGCCCGTTCGATATCCTTTCATCAAAAGACCGAGTCCTCATGCGAGATAATGGCCAGTGGTCACTTGAGAGGGTGTGAGAGGTCCATCCCGTCACAAATCGACGAGTAAGAATCTCGCGATGGTTTGCACAGTTAACGGGACCTACAGCAGACCCGTCGTCAAATTAGTTTAGCTCTTATCGAAACGGCAAATGGATATCACCACCCAGCAAGTGACCAGCAAGGACTTCCATTTTCTTGTACTGTTAACGCATACAGTTTTTCAAAATAAAGAGCCATTTTTTACAAGCAGACCTGCTCTTGTTATTTTACCTGCCTGATTCCCTGCAGATCCATAACTCACTACTTTTCGTTTTTTTTGCTTTTTCTTATTACTAAACCCCTATATCCTTTTTCAATCGTTTGTTATACATTATTTTAACAATAATACGCAAACAAAAATGTATTCAATACGAAAGATTATGCAAGGACGTGAAAAGTGTTTCAAGTTGATTTTTAAATGTAACTTTTTCGATTGTAAGCTTTCATTTTTTGCCTCAATTTTATTTATGAAATTCAAAAAAATTTTAAATAAAAAATATAAATTTTAAACTGCATTTTCTTTGGATGTATGCACTACCTGGCAACATAAATTTCATAGAATTCTCTAGCGCGAGCGATAAGGTATTGATTCTCTATTTTTTTGTTTTTTGTAATTTCAAATTCGTTACTCATACCGAATGAGCTGTTGTATTTTGTTCTTTGGAGGAAGCTTTTTCATGTGCATTTTTTATGAAGCCAACTATGTTTTTATAACACTGTGGACTTAGTATTATGATTACTAAGAATCCCTTGATTTTTTAAATAGATATCCTTTTTGTAATCACTTTTTTCCGAAAAACTCATATTTGCATTCAAGATAATTTAACGGATAAAGAATTCATAATTGTGAATTTGAGCAAAGAGACTGAATGAAATTTTAAAAAATTTTCGAGTTATCAGTCCGCGTTTTCAAGCGATATAAAAAGAGAAGTAAATAAGGGCCTTTTTATTGCGTTATAAGCACTACACGTTTTCGAATCAAAAGTGCTTGGCTAGCTGGTCGAATTTTGCGCATTTATTCTTACAGAGTCTCGATCTACTCGAGTTTTCTGTTTAACATTGAATTATAATGGAAATTCAACGTCGGAATGATTATCAGTCTTAACATTCTCGTTTGACTCTAATGTATCGGTATTTCGCTTTTGTTTTCGCATATTCGCGTTGCGAGATGAGCCTTGAATGTCGATATTGGCAGTTTTTTGAGCTTCAGTGCGATTGTTTCGGTGCAAAAGGATGGGACGCACAGCTTCGGCAGTTTCGTGTCCCAACTCTGTTTTCGGTAAATTTTTGTACTTTTCTCGTTCTTCAGTTTCCGAGCATTCACTTTCGCTCATTCGACGCTCTTGAGCACGCTTCTTGTTATTTCTTTTTCGTTGATTTTTTCTACGTTGGCCTAGGATGCTTGAATTAGATCTGAAATTGATTTCATAATACATATGAAAAGACATAAAAATATTATTCTGCACAATTATAGAAATCATAAAAGAAAACAAACCTATACAGTTTTTGAGAAACTACATCACTAAACCGCACAGTTTTCTTCAAGCTCGATCCTTCGGACTCTGAATTGAATTCATGAACGGAATCAGTAAATGTGATCGACGGTGACTGAGCGATGCTATCATCGATGCTTGATTCAGAAATTGATCGAGAAAAACTGCGAGACTTGTAAATACTTTTGTACCTTCCAATTTCAACGCCGCTACTAACGCTACTGCTAACGCTGCTTGGGAGTTCATCGCCACTGCTCTCGGAAACAGATCTCGATAGTGAACTTCGATGCACTGGATCCTCTTCTTGACTTTCAAGCGCGTCGACAAAAGCATAGTCACCTTCATCGTCCGAGTCCAATTTTTGAGAACCGACGTTTATTACAACTTCTCGGAATTTTGGAATAACCTTGATTTCTTTATCAGTCGTTACTTCTGAGTCTTCCTACAAAAATAAAATTAATTATTAAATTAAAAATTTATTTATACGTATGACATTTTATCATGTAATTGCTTACTGTTAATAATCGCAATTTATTTTTAATCGACGATCCTTCCGATAAGTTTTTAGATTCCATGGATTCTTCACTTATACCATAAAGATAGTTAGATATTGTTTCTGGATTATCAAGTTTCACTGATACAACAACATTATTATCCCATGGTTCAATATTCAATGTGTCTGGTTGAATTTGATTCTCGAGTTTCAAACATAACGAATAATAAACAGGATAAAATCCAGCTCCAATAGAAGAAACTATTATATGAAATCCTGCATTGTTGGCCAAAATTTTATGTTGAATGGCATCGGAATCAACATTTTTCGCATGAATTGTAATACCTAAAACATCCTCATGAAGGTTGCATGAAAACGTAGGAAGAGAGTACTTGAGATTAGGGTTCATAAATGACATAGTAGTTTCGTCAACACTAGTCCTCAATACTGTTTCTACGCAATTATTGTTTGCATTGCATGTATCAATATCATGCAGTTCTTCCACTAAATCACTGGTATTTTCGTTTTTCAATTGACGGCTCATTTCTGATTCTGGCAATGGACTTCCATGATCGCTTTCTACTCCACTATCTTCTTTAGCATCTGATACTTTGTTTGTATTAATAGGTAGAGATGCCTCTCGCAAAACAGGTAGCGTGACAGTTAACTTTTTCGACTTTGGATCAAACTTCGCATTGCCTTTATCCTTATCCACTCGATAAGATAACGGCAATTCTAAATTGTATTTAGCGGGTTTTTCACTTTTTAACGTCAAGTGTTGTTCTTTTACATCTAAAGTAGCGTTCGATGCTGACTTTAAAAGTGGAAGATTGATTACTATTACTAAATTTTTAGGTACAGTTGAGTGTAATTTAGCATCCTTTGTTTCCAAAAACTCGTCCATTTCTACACTACTCTGATACTTGATGATAAATTTTGGAGTTGTATAAGAAGATGTATCTCTCATTTCAGTTACATCATCTGTTTCATTGTAGTATTTAGTTTGTGGTGCAGGTCTCTCTGGTTTTTTACTCGATTTTTTTTTCGTTTTCCTATTTTCGTCATAGGTCGACATGAGTTTTTGATATATCTCTGGATCAATATCCAGCTTCTCCTTGGGCTTTTCACATGGTTTTCTGATGACAGTTGGCAAACAAGTTCCTTTTTGGCTCATTTTTGGAAATTTCAAGTTTTTTCGATCCAATTTTACCTGAAACCAAGTTAAAATAATTTAAAATTCGCAAACAATTATGAACGTCAAAAACATCGTTTCGTTATAACTAGTGGCAACGTTTGTTGCACAATGCTGAGCAAAGTTAGTTGACAACTACTATGAGTTTTATTTATTGAAAACGACCAATTTACATTTTTAAATTTTAACTAATTTTTCAATTCACTTTCTCCTTATTTGATAAGATTGTAATAGAATAAAAATAATTTATGCGGATGCTTTAGATTACATTTAATATTTTTATTTTACAAACTTGGACATTTTATCCGATATCATTAATAAATGAGTAGCAGCTAAGATTTATAATGCTCTAATGAATAATGAAGGATTGTTTTATTTTTCAAGTATCGCAGACGTATATTATTTACCAAATAACCAAGGGACATTTGTTCATAAGCTAAGAACGAGATATATGTTTTATCAAATAATAAATATTATTCGTCGAATTTTCATATCCCAAGTAACCCAGCCACATATCATTTTCAAAATAAGCTTACTATTTACTTATATTCTAAATAATTGCAAAGCAGGATTTGTTTTATTTATTAAGTATTTCAGATGTATATTATGACGCGATAAAAAAATATAATAGACCCGTATGAATGAACGAAAAAATTCCCTGTCCACAGTTCATAAATTAACAAAATTTCGAAAAAGAGCATAAAAGTGCATAAGAAGGCTCTTTTTTCATACAAAACAAACTAATCAGTAACGCATTTAGACACTAAGAAAATACCCTTAAAATTCAAACTGACCATCTAAAAAGGTTCTCAGTTATCGTAGGACAGCGTTACGCATGAAAAGTTCCAAAAAGAGCCATACCACAACTTCGTTAAACTCAGACTTATAACATCAGCGTATCCGAACAAAACATTTGTTATAGAATATTCGTATTTTTTTTATCTTTTTTATCGAGTAACTAATAATCGTATAAAATTATCGGTAGATTACGGATGGCATAAATACATTTATTTAAACGTCGTTTTTAGATATTTATAGGCATGAATTAATTGTAAAACTTTATTTTTGGCTAAATACAATTTTATATTGAAATTATAAACTTTCATTGTATCTTTTGTCTATAATCATGTTCAAAATACCGAATACACTCGCTTTGATATAAGTATTTGTTAACAACTTTGTAGAAAGCTTTTGAAAATGTGATTTCATTAGTTTTAGATTAAACTGTTTTTTATTTTTTAGAAATTTTAATTTCGTACAAAGTTTATGCAATAACAAACATCGAAAAGTCATATGAGTAAAGTGCATAAAATAGTTTAGAAGTGAATATAAAGGATATGAAATATAAACTGACAAGATGTAATAAAAAGGTTGGAAACCCTTGGATCAATTTCAAATTTAAAAGTTGTACAACTATACTATATTCAAAGAATGATGATTGTGATTAAAATTCGCATAAAAAATGATTTAATAGACTCTAAATGAAAAAAAATGTATGGGGCATTGATAAAGATAATCATTAATGCACTCATAACACAAATGTTCATTATTCTGATAGTTTTTTGAGATTTTTATCAAACAATCTGTTTTTAGTTTTGCATGCGCTACTCGTAGTAATAAAAAGCATTTGTTCAAAAGCGTTATTTTGACAGGTATAGGTTAGGTTGCCCAGTCATAGCAGTCAGCTAAATAAAAGGTAAACAATCAAGTTTACATTAGCATCAAGATAAGTATGAGTTTGTGTTTAAGTTACATACATTTTTTATTTACTTAATTTTCGGAAGATCTTAAGCTAATATTTAATGAATAAAATATTTATATAGTTTCTTTAATTAATCAAATATAAACGTAAATTAATATGAAAAATCAGTATAATTATAAAAAAATCATTTACTCAATAAAAGTGTAAAAGATTCACTCTCCATGAGTGAAGATTAATTATTCCTAAAAAATTCAATTGATGTTCTTTCTGCATTATATTTACAGGTCTCAAATATTTAACTACTCAATTACGAAAAATAACTAACATTAGCTTTTGAATAATAAATATTATTAATAATCTTTGTTCAATCACTTTACTCTCGAGTTTTTAAACATGTTTGTCTTAGTTTGAAAAATATTTGTCCTAACTCAAATAAATTTGTAAAATATCAAATTGTTTTATTATAAAATCACGCAAATTATCTTACAATAAAATCATCGATTAAACTAAAAGTCTACGCTGCACTAATTTTCATTACATTCAATAATCAATATTGCATTCAAAATTTTTCGGCAACTAAGCGATGTATCAAACCACAACAATTTTTATTTGACACAAAAAAAGCTGATTAATATTGTTGTAATAGCAGAGCCTGACACCAATGTACATTCAAATAAAAAAGTAATTCAAATCATTTTTAAAAGGATTACGCAATATCTGTAGCGCCTACAGCATACGACACACGACGAAATCTTTTCTAGGTTATGGACTGAGTTAAAATAGAGTTCATTGATTTCACTTTAACGAAAATAAATATTGGAGGTTGTCGCGAATCGCATAAAAATCAACCACTGGAAAGTGATGCATCGACCGCTCGATATGTCATGATTGAACGGCTCGATACTCGAGAGTTTGGAGTAAAAATATACCTTATTCTCAGTAGCTTTTTAATGTATGTAAAAAAAAGCTAACCGAAGCATACTATCGTGCTCACTGGCAATTCTCGCGAAGCTCATGACTTTGCCTTGGTGCCTCGCACGATATAGAATTGTTGACAGCGCGAGCAATACGATAACAAACGTCGAAAGCGTTTTTTGCGTTGCACCTCGCGGCGTTCGTGCACACACCGATATATAAAAATAGGGTCAAATAAGTCTCGGGGCTTGTATGCCGCCGCTGCTGCTGCTGCAAGCAAAATCGATAAAACCAAGAGGATTTTTATTACCTTGAAGTTGCTCTCGACACCGTCCAGGGCGGTCTCGTTGACGATCTCGCGGAACTTGGGATTCTTTTCGGCCAGGTAGAGCGTGTCCGGATGGAAAACTACGTCGTAGACCATGCAGCGAACCTTGCTCTTGTCGAAGTCGTCGCGCGGCGGCGCCAGCACGTAGGGTATCGACCAGTCGAGACCCTGCTCGGCCGGCCGACTCGTCGGCTTGGCTACGCACTCGCTGCCACCGACGTTAATGAAGCACTTGAGCCGACCGTCGAGGCTCGTCTTGATCACGTAGGCGGCCTCGGGCTTGACGAAGGTTACGTCGATGCCCCGCTCGCGCTCCAATTGCGTCAGCTCCTGCTCGTAGAGACGCCGGTTCTCCGGGTCGTTGACTTCCTCGGCGTAGTCCATCAGCAGCTTGCGAAACTCATCCTTCTTCAGACACTCGGTGAGATTTCGCATCTCGTCCCGGCTGACATTTAGATTTTCCCAGGCTTCACGCCGCTCCTCGTCGAAACTTTCCATGTTTCTCTGTTCTCGGTTGATTTTAGTTACAACAAACGAAAAGATATAAGGCTTGCCTCGTGCTCGATTATTTGGCGTTAACGAAAAATTATGTTTTTACTTGCTTCACTGCACACCGTCGATACCGAAATGTCTGCGGCTCGTTGCTAGTACAAGGAAACTATTATATTGTGCTCGACTATAGAGACGCGAGTTCGTATGTACAGAGCGAGCATAAGAGACAGAGAGAAGTTGTTATTCGCTTCCCCCCAGTCGTCAGATGCGCAGAGAACTCGCTCTTGTATATATATATGTGTGTTTACAAAATAAAGCCAAGCGGCAGTGTAGTCTGCTGTTCGAAGCTCTCGTGCACTGCAGACGTGTGTGTATGCCGTTTGTTGGCCGCTCGTTCTTTCTTTCGGTATGTGTCGGTGTATTCGCGTGTAGTAGTAGGT
Organism: Trichogramma evanescens; assembly: GCA_902732785.1. Classification (NCBI taxonomy): domain Eukaryota; kingdom Metazoa; phylum Arthropoda; class Insecta; order Hymenoptera; family Trichogrammatidae; genus Trichogramma; species Trichogramma evanescens. The sequence goes on along the minus strand of CACVKI010145642.1, from coordinate 51,512 downwards.
CGCACGGCATTTAAATTGATCGTCGCGAATTGTTGACGCGGCGCTGGGATCGTAGAAGACTCCCGAAGTTTTGCGCGCTGCCATGTACTACGACGCGCTATCCATGCTATATGGATTGTCTATGTGGACGGCTTTCTAAAAATAGTATTTCGCTCTTTTAAATATATATAGTATATATAGATAATGTGACGCGATTATAGAGCTCATGTGAATCCATTCGCAACTCGAAACGTGTGTTTTTCGGAGTCGAGCGGTTATCGATGAATTTCAAATTTTGCCACGAGAAATCGGCAGAGAAGCTTGTGAATTATTATCGATATCTACCCGAAGATGATTTTGAACAATCATTTTTCTTTTTAAATGAATAAATGACACTTTACTGGGTGCCAAGTATCGTCGTGAATAGGAATGCACTTGTATGACGATAAATTCACAACTGCACGATACCACTGTTGATAATACAGAAATGCAGTAGTAAGATTTGCACTTTGTGTGGTTTTATCTTATCATACAACGCTTTAAATAGTTGAATGATAAGATTTAAATATTTAACGATAAATTTAATTTATAGGACGCGATGATGACATATTTTTAGTTCTAAACTGCTTGCAAGTATGATGCATCCTTAACAATGAATTTATATCAAGTTGAATATTAGTTTCGTTTCCTGTTTTTTTCGTGCAATATTTTTTGCCATATAAATTTATAAAATATCCACACATTTTTTATACTATCTATCTATTTTGTGTTCAATAATTATAAAATTATGTTCATCAATAAAAAATGTATCTGATCCTGTAAAATTTTTGTAAATGATTTAATGATGTATGCTCACGAGTCACTATGACTCACTGCGCTGATTATCAACTAATAAATACTAAAAAGTATTTTATCGTTATTTTAATCAAACCCTATGTAAGTTTAACTACTGAGAAATTTTATTTCTTGACTTTCCAGGAGTTGCACAATAGTAACATCGCATGCGGCACATAAAGTGCTGCATAATTACAACGGGTAGCATTTAGAATCCTACAATACTTTATGTGCTTATACGCTTTACCGAGTATCCATACAAATCTGAAATTTACTGAACAATAAATTATACATCTGATATCTCTGTGTGTATTTTCTAAACATGCACATACGGTGCATTGCACTTTGATTTATAAAAAGCTCAGCTCATTAATATCATTTTTGAAAGCTTTTTTGATATCTTACCTTGAATCGAGAACCAAAGAGATCTTACCGATATTTTCTTTCTCTGTATGAAATACTCATTTTCAGTGTTTTTACGCTGGAAAAATATGTTTATTCAGCCGCGTCTATGTTGTCAATTCCTTGAAGCGCGTGAAAATAATAAACTATTCGCCGCATTTACGTGAAATCAATGTTGAATCGAGTCGCGATTTTCTCCATTCTTCATAATATGCGACTGCATTTATTTATACGTGTGCATTGTCGGGCGCTAAAAATTTAGTATTGCCGCGCATAAAAAGCAGCAAAGCGTTCGTACGCGATATGAATCAAGAAGCAGCATGAGCAGAGCTCAGCAACTGCGCTAAGATTCGCTTTCTTCGACCTCGCCGCGCGCGTACAACTCCCGCCGTCGTGTGCACGCGTTATATATCGCATACAATTACTGCGAGCGCCGCGAGTAAATGAACGTTTATGCTCGTGCATGCGATAGTAGGGAGTGTATTCTGCATAATAATTATTCAGTGGGGTACGTCTTTTTTTTATTCATATTATACGTAACGTACGCAATTCGTATTACGGAGCGCACATTTTTCAGGTAGAACGATCTATACAATTTTTTGAATGCTTTGCAGAGAATTTTTACGTTTATCAGTCGGATGAGTAAGTCCAAAAGCATGACTCCGAGAATGTGTAAATAATCTACTAAAACCGGCTACATATTGCGAGACTTTCACGACACTCGAGCGTGTTCTCATATGCAGCAGCTCCGCTGCTCACCCACGCCTCATTTGCAACTTGCCGATTGTGTGTATGCGTATTTGTGTGGCTGATGAGCGGCTTTTGTGTGAGCTCGATTGTTTCTTATCCGCAGTAATATGCTAGCATACGTACATTATTATTATTTACGATTTGCATGCCACTTGCCTTGAAAAACAAGTAAAAGCATTTTGGCTATTAGGGCAGCCACTCGGTATGTGAAATTGTCATGAAACGCAAATCATCGGCGCGAACATTTTTCGACGAAAAAAAAACTTGTATTACCGAGGTAATAAGCAAAAATCATCCTTCCGTGGCCGAAACAAAGAGCCATACATTATATCGCATACGCGTGTGTAATAAAACTGCGATCCTTCGAAGTACAACACGAGTCATCGAAGAGAATCCAGGGGGAACGTTCTTGTGTATAGCGCAAAAAAAAGTCGACGAGCGGCTCATCGTTTCGACATCCCCGGAGCTCACGTTTATAATATATATAAAACCTTCGCAAGACTCGCGATCCATTCAGTCGCCCGCAGCAGCAGCAGCAGCAGCCTGAACACAATTAAATCGGTTGTCACGTATGGAGCAATTCCACCTCCGAACCATGTGTGTATAATGCGCAAGTGGGGATCTTGTACCGCGTGTACTACCGCTGCTGCTCCGTTGTTTTTTCAGCTGCACTACCATCCATAATACTATGCGCGCTCGCATATGAACGCTCCGCGAGGACTGACCCACTGACATTCTCCGTCAGGCGGTCGGCCGCGCAACACACGCGTGCGCGTGTACAGGGCCACAAAGTGTACGCGATTTATCGCGCTTTTCCAAAATCAAAACAAATCGTGGTTATCGTTGTAATTTGAAGTTTAGCTGTGGTGATTGTAAATCATGAGTCGTCGTTCAGTGATATCGGTGGTATTCGAGATTGAGACAGTGATCATCAGGTGAGCAAATAAGAATATGAGGAAGTGCCGAACTATACTCGCGTTAGTGATACTCAGTTTGATCACGGGCATCGTCGTTCTCACCTCAAAGAGTCTCTACGATGGTGACGACGACGACGTCCTCGACGGCGAGCAGATCGAGGAGCTGCCCGGTTACGAGACCTTTTATCAGAACGATGACTTTTACGAGATGGATGACGTACCACGAGTCACCGCGGCTCGAATGATTACCAAAAGTACCACGGTAAGTTTTATTTACTTTTTTTCTTAACTGAAAATGATTCGTTGTTTCATAACAGCCAACAAAAGTTTTTTTGGTCAGAGTTTCAATTTGCATACCGTAAAAAATAAGGATTTCATACTTGCTTATTTAAATTAACTTCGAAATTATCGGCAAATGAGAGGAAAATTCAAGTCAATTAGCCACTTTGCACCGCGGGAAAATCCCCGTCATGCTTAAAGCCCGAGTAATTACGTGAAAATTTATAATCACTCCGATGCGAGACCTCAACGAGAGTGACAATCTAACACACGCGTCGCTTACGCGTTGACTATATTTAATGAAAAAGCTTTTAAACCCAAAGTTTTTCTCTGCATCGTGCGACAGCTCGCTGTATCTCTTTCACCTTCGGCAAGAACGCGCGCATAAAAAAATGACTCCCCGTACGTACGCGAGAGTCAGAGAGCACGAGCGAAAGAGCTGCGGCGCGTAAGAGCGATTTCGAAAAGTCGAGCTATATTCACGTAACGATCGGCGACCGGACGTTCTTTCGCCGCGCGAGTGCAAACGTATACAACTGCACGCACGAGAGAGAGAGAGAGAGAGAGATGCGGTGGCAGGCGCAGGAGAATTCGCACGCGATGTATGTATGTGCTCCAGCGCGCGGTGAAAGCGTTTTTCCGTAATACTCGGAGTGCAGCTGTGCCGCTCTTTTACGCACTCGAGAGACACGCGCGCGTGCACTGCTTTGTTGCTGTTGTACGGCTGTGTTTGTGCAGTGTACGGCATTTTTTTTCAACGCGCGACGCGAATCTACCATTTTATCATGTAGGAGGATCGAGAATTTTTACCCAGGCTCGAGTTGTTTTTCAAAACGCGACTTTTACCGCTTGTATTTGTCGGTCTCGCTTGAAAAGCAAAGAAGGGTGCACGTAAAAAATGTCATAAGAAATTTTAGAGACATTCGACGTTTCTTGCGCGTACAAGCGTGGGTAAATAAAGCCGCTAACATATACTTGCTAGTGTAGATTTTTCTCGTGAAAATGTTAAAAGGATGCTTTTCCTTTCATTATTTTCATTTTAACAACTCAGATTGTTTGTTTGTCTATGTTAACAAACATTAACTTAAAAAGAAGAAGCGAAAATTTACGATGGGAATAATTACGTAAATGTTCATTCGCGTGCATTCCGTTTTACACGCGCGTTCGAAAAAAAGAATTAAAGGCTATAAAGCGGAAAACGCCACTCGGACTTTTCACTCAACAGCTCTAGTAGTACGTATTTACCTTTTTCGCGGATTCGTTTCGAGTTTTGTGAAAGTAAAGATCGACCAATGCGCGTTGTCATATGACATAAATTGCAATTTTTATGTGCGCGTAAAAAAGTTTTTCTTTTTAAAAAGTTTATAATAGACGTGCATAATCGCGGCATAAACACAAGATTCAAAAACTGTCAAAGTCACCACTATAGTATATAGCTTTAACATGCTCAAGCCTCGGGTAATTGATTAAAATATTTATACATCGTTCATGCTTGCGGCAAACACGCGTTCGCGCGCACGAAACCTCGGCGAATGAAAGATAAAAACGTATGATTTAGCACCTGCATCTTGTAAATTAATAAAACAAATACTGCGTCACTGAGAGAAAATCGGCAAGATGAATAATATCTATCAGATAAATATTTCAAAGCTCAATTACGCCGACTCGATTTATTTACACATAACATATTCGATCCACTGTAAATATATTACGTTTGAGTGCAGCTCAAACTCCGTGACGTCACGCCATCGCTCGCCGAGCTCGGAGTCAAGCCTTCTCCTCGTCAAGACCACGTGCTGATGATCACTAGAATACCCGGGACGGGCGTCGAGCTGTTAGTGCTTCTGCTGCAAAAACTGCAAGGATTCAACGCTTTCAAGCACATCAGACTGCCGCCAGGAGACGAGGGTACTCTCAGTAACATCCGACAGGTAATCTGATATAATAAATTCACGCGCGACTTTCTCTAAGGTGTAATATTTCTTAATGAAAAATCGGTAAATAATTTCTGCGAGCGTGCGAGGTACGTATATACATCTACTTGTGAGCACGAGTGTGTAACAACAACACTATGCTATGTGCGGTTCGTAATTCAAGATACCGATCGACGCGCACTTTGATCGATCTCATTTTTAGAAAGTTGACGTGAGTGACTTTTGTACATTTGCAAAAATAGATTGCACGAGTATTTGTGCACGCGCGTGTATTTTGATTGCGATAAAAGGTTAAGGTTTGTCAGTCTTTAGTTGCGATGAGAAATAAAAACACAATTATGTATTACAGAGATAGCGCGTTGATTTCCTTTTCATCGAGAAAAGAAATTCGGTAATTGAGCGTCTTACAATTGTTGCCATTTTACATATGAACAATGATTCGTTAAAAAGTGCAGATACATAGGAGCGATTGCGTTTTGAAATATCGATTGCAACAGATCCACGACTCGCGAACTCATTACAGTTTAAAGGAACAAATCGAATTTCTTTGTCAAGAAGTAATACGAGACATAGTTATAATGACTATGAACGCTACTGCAAAAGCTTCGGAAGTGTCTATTCTTTCTAAAGTTATGCATATTTAATGAGTTATGTGTTAGACATTCAAAGCGCATACATAAACTTTGAACTAATTTCACGCAACGTTCATTCATTTTACTTAGTTGAAAGAAGGCCAATTTTTATTGACATCGTTTGAAAGGAAAAATAATGTATGCCGTTAAAAATATTTTCACTAATATTAATGAAAAAGTTGATATAAGAAGTGTGACACTTTTATTGGTAAACATTATTCAGCATAACTTATAAAGCGCTACTATAAAGCGTACTTTACTCATACAATTATTTTTACTTTGCCACTTGCAGATTAACAGATGTAGATGCTCGACATCTATTGGTAGATACTGACATTAATTATGATTGAATTTCAATGCATTTTTTAAGCAATTAATGTGAAAATGAAGTAGTAATGATACGTTAGTTTTCAATATAGATCTGATGTAAATGGTACTTTAAGAAAGTCAGTATTGGTTACTTTTCAGATTTTACGATAAATTGGCATTGAATTTAAGGATTTTTAAAAGTTATACTATGCTATGGTTATAGCGAGTCTAAATGCATGTCCTCGGGCCTGGGCAAATACGAGACAGTAGGGAGGGGGGTATAGTAGTAGTCTCTTCCTGCGCACGGGCTCTAAGCCTCCTGCAGGCCCTTCTAAGAAGGGGTCATACGAGAGAGAAAAAAAAAATCTATTTTTTTCTCCTTTGTCGTGGATTTGAAGGCATGCAAAGAACGACTTCAGTATAAAATAAAATTGTCGTAATTAAAATATTTAAAAAGTATTATTCCATGAGGAAAAACATAGTTGCTAGTTGTATTCAGAAAGTTTAGTGAAAAATTATACGTTTGGCTGAGGTCACGATAAATCGCACGCGATCCAACTATATCACGGAAAAATAAAATTATATGCATTTTTCCGATTATTTTTATCGTCACACTTTTTCCGAAGAAAATTCAAATTTCCAAGTCATTAAAGTTTTTGTTCAAAAGTGGATGAATTTTAACCAAAAAATACAGTTTCAAACAAAAACATGGATCTTGACACATATGCATGGTGAGTCGAACGATTGCGAAAGTCCTTGAGTGCATTGTGTCGAAGCGTGAGAGGAACAGAACGAGCCCTGTGTCAATATAGATATTTTTCACTGAGACTCTGTTAACAGATTGAAAGCTTTTATTTAGATGCTACGTGAGATGCATTCATAAATTTCCACCTGTAACTTATAAGAAAAGTCTCGTAATCATCCCTAGAGTGTCTTCTCTATTTACAATCGAAACTCCGATAATCGTGTTCCATAACTAATGACTCGATAGGTTTCGCACGATTATTTTCTTGCCGTTGCATTACGTAATCTTTGTAATTTTAAAAGGGCTCTTCGTATGTTTGTGGCGTGTTTTTAATCGTCGTATCGACTAACGCTATATATTCACAACGCGCAGAGAGACGAAGAAAGCAATGCATTTTGAACGGTACGTTTGAATTTACGTAACGCGGCGTGAATCTGAACTCGAGCGTCAGAAGCCAAGATCTGATTGTGCTCTTCAATCTTGTTCTCAGCCCGCAAGGGTTCATAATATTAACTTGCAACGACTTTCGATTCACCGACGAGGTCGCGATCATAGGCATATTTTTATTCTCTCCCAGTTACGCTCACAATCACAAGTCAAGGATTTCATTGAAACCGTAGAACGTCCAAAGAAATGACAAAAATGTTTTGAGTGAGATACCAAAATGACCCGACTCATAAAAATTGTTGTTCGTTAATTTGTCTTCGAGCGTAATCAAGTAGTTAGTTTATTTTTATTGAGATCGATAATTGCCAACGATTCATAATTTGTTGACTTGCGCAAAAATTTTATAAACTACGTTCACTCGCCATGTATGCGCTTAACTTATCCGTTGTGCAACGCGTGTGATTTTTATTCTTACGCGCTGTATATTTAAATTTTGCTAGTTTCAAACTTTTCAAAACAAATCGCTCAAATTTATTTCTATGGAAGTTGATACATAATTACATGAAAAAAAAAAACTGATTAAGTTTTAGCTTGTCACAAAGAGTATCAGCTTACGTGACTATATATAAGCATCAAATTCCACATCATGATCTACGGTATACAAAACGGCGATAATGATATCCCCCGGCTGCATTACCATTTACGCATAGCGAGCTACGAGACATCGACGTTGCGTTATATTTCATAGCACGAAACTCATGCACGGACCATTCGTGCGGTTTCAATGATACTGCGGGAATTATGTTGCAATTGAATCTTTGCATACTCCCAACGAATAATTTTGGAAACGTATTCTTCAACTTCGGTAACCTCATTGGTCTTTCCAAGGAACGGCGCATAAATTAGCACAGACCTAGAAACGTACTACTTTAGCGAATGCAAATGTTTGCCTCGAATGCCACTAGAATTTAGCAATGCATTAGTCAATTATGTTTGAAAAGGTGGATAATGTTGGCAACCTAATTATTAGACAAGTTTAGTCTTGAAAATAGTTAAAAATAGTTTTGAGAAAATAATAACTTCATACTTTTTTGTACAGGAATTGTTGGTCGAAGAAGTCACAAACATCATTAGGCAAGAAGCCATTCCTTTGTCTTTCGACGGTGATGTGCGCTTCGTCAATTTTGCCACCTATGGTCGACCGTCGCCTACTTATATTTCTCTCATTAGGGATCCATTAGATCCTAAAACTATTAGCAGGTAATAATACATAATGATATTCTTAAACACTGATTAAAATACCGATATATTTATACTTGAAAATTTTTGAACCAACTTTGTTTGCTTCTAGATTTCAAAACGGAAAATCATCGATCATTTATAGAGGTTCCATTGTTCATTTTTGCGGTCATGATCCTCGTTGTTCGTAAGTATTTTGGCTGAATATTATACATCGACATCTTCATCGATAATCAAAGTATAAAAATACATGTCTTATCGTAATGACGATTATGTTAGAGATTTGTTTCTTATAATTTTCACTCAATGAGTTTAAGTTCGTTGAACTTGAGGCAGATAAGTAAATTGCTACTATCTAACTTGAAACAAATAATTGCGTAAATAAATTCACAAATGCATAATACAAAATAGTTGCATCATAATTCCGGTTTGACAAGAAATCAAGTTCAGTTTTATGCATAGAAAATTCTTTAGAAGAAAATATATGACGGCACTCAGACAGTGTAATTCGTTGCATAAGTTTTTCTACAATTTATGAACCTGCTCAATGTTTTTAGTGAAAGAAATAATGAATGGGCATTGGAACAAGCCAAAAAAAATGTACTCCAATGGTATCCCGTTGTCGGAGTTCTCGATAACATGAATGAAACCATTAGATGTCTGGAGCAAACATTTCCATTGTTTTACGAGGGTGCTGCTCTCGTATATGAAAAAATTCGTGAGTCAATTTTATCATTCTATCAGCCAACAAATATTTTTATGATAGAATATTCTTTTTTTAGGTCCAAAGGTGGCCAAGACACTATTCGATTATCCACCTGTGAAACCAAATATAAAAAAACGCTTGAAAGAATTACTAAAAACTGAAGTTGAATTCTATGAGTGGGCGAAACAACGATTACTTGCTAGTTGTGTGAAAGAAACGTAAAATTAATTTGACTTTTTTTAATACCTACGTCAATGTAAATTTATCTAGTGCTCATAAGTTTTAAGGTACCTACTGTATCGACGGCTGAACAACAAGTGTTTTTAATGATGTGCAGTTGATACAAAATGACTGTAGTTCCAAGATCATTTACAAACCATGTTTTATATTTAAACGTGTAAATAGATATTTTTGTAATGTATGTTTTGTGAGATTGATTGAAGCAAACTGAAACTTTGTTTTTTTATAAATAATTGTAAGCACAAACAAACAATCAAACAATTTTTTTCATAGAATTTAATAACAATCTTCAAAATTTCAGGATTTATAACGTTCACCAAGGGATTAGTGTAACTGTTAGCATTTTACTTCACAAACAAATGACAAGTGTATACGTTTAAAAAAAGTTGGAATTTTTCGGACATAGAAAAACCGTACAAAATTTTTGTTATATCACTTCTTTTTGGCGTCTTTGAGACCAGCACCCGCATTGAACTTGAAAAATATTATATCTCCATCTTCTACAACGTAATTTCGCCCCTGTTGCCTGTACTTTCCAGCAGCCTAAGAAATAATTTTATAAATTAATATCTATTTAATTGCAAAATGAAATAGTTTTATACCTTGACCGCTGCTTCTGTGCCTTCGTTTTTGAAATCTTCAAATTTCATTACTTCAGCCATGATGAAACCTTTTTCAAAATCTGTATGAATTCTACCAGCAGCCTGTGGTGCTTTAGTTCCTTTCTAAAATGTCGAAAAAATTGCAGTTTTAATATGAATTTTAATATGAACAGTGAGTTGAGGTAATTGTAAAAAGTGAAAATGTAACGTATTGATACCTGAATTGTCCAAGCTTTTACTTCATCGTGTCCAGCAGTAAAGAAGTACTGCAATTGCAGAGCTTTATATCCTTGGACGATAATTTTATCCAGGGCACTGAAAAAGGGAATCATTTTAAATTAGTCGTTAAACTTTTAAAAATAATTTGTTTCAGCGAAGCCTAATCGTCAAATTTTTGCAATATCCAGAATATACTTTTTATAGGTTTTACGATCATTGTAAGAGGGATCGACGTACAACCATATTGTGTTTGAAAACCAATAATTATCAATACCACAGATAGACTACTGATTAAAATACTTTTTCTAAAATTGAATTTAAAATTTTGAAAGTATATCATTGGCAATCGATAAGCAGTATCAAGTTAGACTTACGCCACGTTCACTCACGCAAGTAATGACAGGGTAAGTGCGTGGGCGTTGCGAAGAAAGAATGAGGAAAAGAAGGGAGAGAGAAATTCGGGGATTTCAGAGAATACACATAAAGTGAACGACTTAATACTGCAATTTCAACATTCATCGATGATCCTTCTTTTCTCTCTCTCATTCTTCCCAGTTCGGCTTTGCGGTCGCCCGAAATAAAATCACGACGAGGTCGGTACCCTTCATTACGGCCCTGCATGCGCGCATCTCTCGATTAATATACAAAGAGATGCTGTAGTTGTTGCCCCACAACCCTAATACTAGTGAGTTGCAGAAATATCGTCTTTCGAATTTGTAGAATCGTTCGACTTTTCAAGCATCATGGGCGGTAATTTCAGTGATTTTGCTGAATTATCAGAGACGTACCGTGCATTTTTATCGATTCTATTTGGACTCTGTTTCTTTTTCGTAAGGCAGCTAATTTTTGCAACTTTGTAAAACTACTGCTCACTTTATTTAATTTTTTTTATTCAAAAATGTTGAACAACTTGACACATATTCTAAAGAGCAGTAAAATATTTCTTAAAATACGATAATTTTGGGAAAATGTTACTGGATTATAGTTAGATGCAGCCTTTCATCATAATTTTATAAGAATTTGAATATGCACTCTCGAAGTTGTAAATGAGGAGCTGCAAGGTATTTGAAGCCGAACTTTTTTTTATAGTTTAGTAGTCTCGGGTTTGCGCACGGCGGGCGATTGTTTCACGACAAGACCATCCATTATAAGGAGCGAATTTCTATGCACTTTTTGAGAGAGAACAAGAGTGAGAGAGATAAAGAGAGCGAAGTGCTGACGCTGCGTGGGAACCACAACATTTTTTCCCTACGCGCAGCTTATGTATATTAACGAAAAATTTCGCATCGGCGATTTCGCACTTGCATACAAGCTCAAGGGCTCGTGGAATTAAACACAAAGAAGCTTTCGGTAAATACCTTGAAACTTTGCTCTCTTCGATGAATTGAGCTCGTTCTGACTCCTCCATATCGAACAATTTGTTCTCGAATACACCACTGAAAGGTATGAGCATTGCGCCGGGATCGTTCTTGTCTACCCATTCTTTGATTTTGATCAACCTGCAAGACATTTTTTATTCTTTTTTTAATTCATCTTTCATTTTTCATTTTCAAAATTGAATAACCATTGATATCTATTCACCATTTGTTTTTCTTGCGGATGTAGTCCTTCTCAGAAAGATTTACGAGGTAAATCACAGGCTTCGACGTGAGAAATAGATATTTATTGAGTACTTCGATCTGCAAAATAAAATGAAAATATAATTCAGTTTATCGCTTGATTTTTTCCCGTATAAGTATACACTGCAGCAATTTCTCACAGATACAGTTGGATTAATAGTTAATTTTCAAATTCAAGGTGTTTTTCTATCAAAAGTTCATCCGTCATCGAATGTTTACAACTAAACAGCGAAGCATTGACACCGCTGATTAAACATAATATTTGTCGACAAGTGAGATTTCGACTTCAGAGGGTCTTTCTCTAAGTGGCTTTTACAGTACATATTATGAAACCGCAGGATATTGCAGCGTTTCCGGGAATGTAATGCAATTGAATTTTGTTCTTGCACTCTTTCAGTAATGCACTCTCGGCAGCCCGTCCAAGTGTGGATGTATATAGCGCGCGGACGCTGTGGAATAAACCACAATAAATCGGTGCAAGTGTGCAACGACGCTGCACATAGTTTCTTGTTCATTTTCTGCGCTTGCCCGAATCGACGGATTTACAGCATCGAAGAACGACTACAATAACAATTCCTTTTATTCAAGAATGCAAGAAAAGAAGCACATATTCCCAGAAGGAGACGAAAGTTTTTTCCTCGCCTTAACAGATTTTTGCTGCGAATGCTCAAGAGCGCGAAAATGTTGCAGTGCAATACCGATTCATCTCACTCTCGACAGCTGCTGCATCGTGCTTTTGTTAAGAACAAATATTTTCGTAGACACTTACGTCATTGACGCTCCAGTCGGCAAATCGGATGTGTTTCTTCTCATCCACCACAACAGACTTGACTTTGAGTAATGTATCCTGAAAAAATAATTAGAATGTAAACTTGAATTCATTACATACAATGATATTGAGTAACAAAATGGTATTGAAATTAAAAATGATTGCGACGTCGATACTCAAGTCTACAGAAATGGACAGCGAGGAAAAGAAGGGTAAAAAGTAGAATGTAGAATCGATCGATACGAATTAGTGTTGCGATATATATATTTTTCTTGGAATAAATTTAGTCCGCTTTTTTCAAGCGCAGCGAGGTCCATTCCCACAATCGCGAAATTTTTTCCCCCTTTTTTCATTATTTCTATGTTTTCTCTTCTTTTTCAACTTGCGCGTGCGCATTTCAACCCATGAAAAAGTTCAATACGCAAGATCCTTCTTTTTCTTATATAGAACATTATGCGATCTACCTTGTACAAGGAATCGGATAATTCGACCGGTAATCGCGACCTTTAGCCACTTTGTTCGAGGAAAAAACATCGCACAAAATTACACTCGGATCGCGATAAATTAAGCGCAAAAATTTTTTTTTACGTTAACCATCGCTCGTGGCTACGTAGATGTTTTATCGTGCGGCAAACGATTCGTTCAATTTTTTTTTCTCACTCTACGCGCGGTGCTGTGTACTGTAATTGATTCTTTTTGAATACCAACGAATAATTATGTGTTCCGGTGGCACGCTGTGAATCGATTAAAACGAAAATATGAAAAGTGGCGTATACATGTATCGACGTCAAAGTAAATATACAATGAGGCATTGAGCCAGAACCAGAAGCTCGCGGAAACAAACAAAAAACGGATAATGCAGAAATTCTTTCGAGTTTCAATGAATCTCTGCGAGATTTTTTGTTTACATCGTCCAGTTTGACAAAAAATAGTTGCAGGATCTCGTTCGATCGTGCGGCTTTTTACGCACGAACGAATCGAAAATACAATTAAGCTTTCAACGCACGCACGAAATCGTTGCAAGTTTCAAAGGCACTCGGTTGGTCGCTCGAGGCTATGCTTGACAACAGAGAGACGCGACCGTTGCGAAGAAAATTTGGCCACACGATTATCCTACATTTAACGAAGTCGATCGGGATGCGGGGAAGCGCGAAACATTGTTTACTTACGTATTCAGGTTTCAGTTTCTTGTCGTTGCCCCTGACCACTAACTTCTCTAATTTTTCTAAATGTCCAGTGAGGAACTCAATGTCTTTGAGCCTCAGTTCTTCACTAATAATTTCCAAATCTCTTACGGGATTTACGTCGCCCTCGATGTGAGTAACATCGTCGTCTTCGAATGCACCTGAAAACAAAAATCAGTATGAAGATCAAATTGAAGACAAAAATCGTGTATCGTGCCGTACATGGCGTAAACACAAGCGCGGGAGACTAAATTATTGCAACGCATGCAAATGCGGTTCGCACGTATCCGCACATGTATACGCAATCCGTGTCTACAGCACGTATACAGTGTATGGAAGAGCAACTAATTACTGGACGGAGGTAAAAAAATATCTCGTGATTATAGCAACAATTACGGCGGGAGCGAAATTCGCCAGACGAGAACGCATCGCACGATTCACGCGTGGATGATACGTCGTCCTCCCACCGTGCAGCAGTGCTGCATTTTATGCAAAATTTCGAACGCGTTTCTTTAATTCGCCTCTTGTCTCTGCGGCGCATTTATTGCATCGTGTTTCGTGCTCAGCTGACAGCTGCAGTTACATGCACACACAGACACGTCTCGCGCGCATCTCACGCGTCCGAAAATATCATCGAATGTATATTAATGTCGGTTTCCACGCATATACACTCGTGCATGAATCGCGAACTCTTACGATCAGAAAATATAGTCGAGGAGCTCTCCCGAGTGCATTGACGTGATGTTGTCGGTAGCGACTGTTTGTGCGTCCGCGTGCGTATATGCATACACTCACTCGCGTTATCCGCACAAGTCGAAATTGACTTAAACGCTTGCATAACGAGATCCATTGTAAACCAGTGAGATATATTATTGAGAAACTAATAAATCATAAGTGGGTATTGGCGAGGTAAGCGCTCCTTTTCTCTTTGGCTGTGTGTGTGAGAGAGAGAGAGAGATGCACTTCCTGCACAAGTGTATGTGTATATGTATATGTGCGTTTATACGAACTCGAGTGGCAGACACAGACATATAGGTACGCGTATGAGCGAAATGAAAAGAGCAGCAATGCTGCTGCTGCAAGGAGAAATAATGGCTTCGGCGTGGCTGCATGCAAATTATGCTCTGCTCGCGCGCTCTCGCTAAGAAATCCGAAAGACGATCGTCTGCGGCTACGAGAGAAAGAGAGAGAGAGAGAGAGAGAGTCGGTCTCAAAAATTCTTACCACTTTTTTTCACTTTTACACGGACTTTTTGTTATTATTCTCCGCTGACGGCGCCCATCAAACGCGCTCGTCTCGCGTATGTGTGCTGTATGTGGCATGCGTTCCGACTGCTGGGCGCAACGCACTCGTAAAGCCGAGGAGAGAAATTGTTTTCCGCAACGCACACTATCACCGATAAATAATTGCAAATGCATACGCGCGTTTATGAGTCGTTACGATGCGCTACAGCTCGATCGTTAAAGCGTTCGTAAATTGAAGAAAAAAACAACAGCGAGTGCACGGCATTCGAGTGACGAGTGCTCTTCTATAACGATGATAGTTGCAAATGTCACGCGAAAATTTCAAAAAAGTAAGCAATAATAGTATACTCTATAGAATTTCCTCCGTTCATGAATTTATTCGAAAATGTTTTCAACCAGATGCAGTCGACGAACTTACGAAGATCTGTAAATATGCACCGATCTCGAGCATCATTACGACATAGGAAGTTCGGATCCTGAGTTCTGCACTGTAGACTCGGTTGGAGTAAATGTGCGGTAGCAAAAGTAACGACAAAAAGGAAAGGAAGTGGAATAAAAAAATTGAAGAGCCCAACGAGCAGGTATAGGGAGTAACGAGTCGTAATGATAAAGCAGCTTGCATCGAGCGATGCCTGCGATGCGCAACATCGGTGCAGGGAGGGATCTCTAATAAAAGAGTACATGACGCGTTATATTCTGAATCCTACCTCGGAGTAATTGCACGTCGTCGGTGACACACATACATACACTCGCACATACACACACACACACACACACACAAACGTACCCCCCGAGCCAAAAGGAATATAATAGCAATACGGTGGATTGCGGTGACGGTAGATTGTCGTTGACCATGCCCGAAAGAAAGAAAGAGAGAAAGTGTCCGGAAGGAAGTGACGAGTCATACATCAAAACATTTATGATCAGAATGTAATAATCACACTCGAAGAACTGAATATCAATTTCAATCTTGACAAAAGTTTTCTGGGCTCAAGAAAAATGTACGAATTCAGTTGACGCATCGACCGAACTCGTGCGAAACGCGAGTATACGCGATGCACGTAGATCATCGCCACCCAGCACAATTAACTTTTCATTCTAATTATTCATGAATTTCCATACGACAATTGTTACGAAACGATGAAGAGCTTAAAGTTGGATGCCTAGAATCAAGGCAACTTTGGGAGAAGATCCGCACGTGACATGCACTATATTCCATAATTTTACCTATTCGTGTGCATCCAGACCCATTGTATAATGTGTACACGACGACCCACATTTATTATTATGCTCGCGACGTGTGTATTTACTTTTGCGCTTGTGCTATTCGTGCGCAACTATACATACAACTACTCTACTACCCCATGTGTGTAGCAGCAGCAGCAGCAGCTCGTGAATAATTAATCATACCAATCAGCTAGCTAAGCTGCAGCGGTATAATGTACAGTGGTATATTCGTCGAATGCATGCGGAAATACGCAAGCTCTACTAAATGTACGTAGACACTGTGATGCGTAAAAACTCATTGATTTGTTGGCTTCTGCAGACATGAATCTATATCGTCGTACATACATAGCAGCCGCATTAGCGATCATTATTACATAAGCCGCAATTGTATGTTATTTCTCTCGCTCTTCTTCTCTCGCAGTGAAGGGTTTAATGTGGCTCGAAAATAGACGTCGATAATGTGCAACTATAGGCTCAAAATACTCATCAACGTCGACGGTTGCTCATTTCTGTACGTCTACCGTATCTATAGTTCGTGTTTATACAAAAGCTTTTGCGAGGAAAAAAAAATAAAAAAGCTTCGAGTTTTGTACTTACGGCACAGATGGAAAATACCATCGCAGGCGCTGATGTGTGACAGAAAAGCGTTGCCCAGACCTTGTCCCTCGGCGGCGCCTTTGACTAGACCAGCTATGTCAACAACGTTCAGAAAGGCTGGAACTTTGCTGTTTTATAAAATAAGACAAGTAGATAAAATTAATGTAAAACGAATAAGATCCATTGTATTTACTTTCATCCGTATAATATGCTCGAGTGTAAAGAGAAAATGTGAAAAAGAAAAGAAAGGGAAAAATTAACAAAGGCGTCACCCTTTTTTTATAAAGATAGATTATATATGGCAACGACGACGACACGTGACGATCGAATGCTAATTCCACGCGCTCGTTAAACAATTAGTCCTTTGACGCACGCCTCGGATGTTCGACATCAATCACGTGTCATTTACGAAACACGCGTTTCACACGCTCTCACCGACTGTACCAAGCCGTTGTCGTAATGATGTGCTTTCGTTGCACCCTTTCGGCCCTCGCGTATTCTTTTAAAAAGATTATGTTTGTTTTTTCTCTTATTTGAATTAGCAGAAGATATAAATTATATATAAATTAACTATTTAAATTGATTACGAGAAAATTTAAAAGCAAAAATGTCTGTGTGTGCAATTTTTGGCATAGCAACACTTGTACACCGCACGGAATACAAAACCTTGCCGCGCTCGATAATACTAAAAGCTCCAAAGAAGACGGTGGGCGGAGTTAGAAAAGCCGTTCGCAAAATTTGCGCTCAGTCAGCAGCAGCAGCAGCAGCTGCGACGTTAGAGAGAAAAGAGATAAAAGTATTATGGATGCTGCTGCTACTTCGACTGCCGTCGCTGTTGCGCTTTTCGAGAGAAAGATCATCTGCATTGCAGATCACGTGCGCGTCGATTTTCGGCTCCATCGAAGACGTCGCTTATACGAGGCGCGCGTCGTCCTGACTTTACACATTTTGCGATACGTATGCATTATTATTCGAAACGTAAATTGTGTCACGCTTTCGAAGAAAGAGAGCAGCAAGGGAGGTGGAGAAATTCAGAGATAAACAAGATTTTCCTCGTGAAATTTATTACGTTGAGTTACGAGCGCTTGAGCTTTTTTTTGGTAAACTCACCTTGCAGGTTTGTAGTAGTTGCAAAGGTAGTCAAAACGCTCGTCTGGAACGGGTACCCTACGTACTGAAAAAAACGTCATTTGGTTAGTGAAAATCGTCTTTGAATTATATCGCAAGGTTTACGTAAAAAATCATTCGTTGAAGATGTCTCATTACCAATCGATCGACAAATGCTTTGTTTTTTTCATCGATACGCAATGCGAACAATTACCAGTTTTATTAAATATCCTCCTGATCGGATACGAACTCCGTGGCCGAAGTTCTTCTGAAGGTGACCGTCTGTACCGACTGCCTCGGGAGTTCCCAAGTTTGTTCGTTCAGCGGCCTCGTAGCGTAATCCATTTTGGGCAATGCGTCATTCGTACTCTCGTGATGCAGAGTCGGCCTGTTTTTCATACAATTAGCGACCTGTCTGAAGAACATGCATCTGTTTTCCATTCGCTCCAGCACGGGCTCATAAAGTTCGCTACTATTTTTGCCCTGAAGAATTTTCAAGTAAACGCCGGCGTATATCAGTGCGCTTTGCGATACCGATAATCCAGGAAATTTCGGGCGTAACCCGCCCACGCGAGACACAGCTTTCACGAGCATTGGGCCTAAATTTTGCTCGAGAAAACCAATATTTGGAAGACACTTCAAATCCACTGGCTCGAGAGTACGCGGAAATTGTATGATAATGCTAGTATAAACAGGAAAATGTTTCAAAAATTTCTCACGACACTGCTCGCTACAGAATAGGTAAACTTGATCTTCGTACATAACGGCCAAGTCTGGTTTGCCTCGTGTGAGGTCACGGCTCGGTAAATTTTCTATGTACGTGATTACACAGTAACCTCCGTTGACTAAACAATTTGCCCAACATTCATCTTCGATATCGATTGATTCTTCGATGATTGTAGGATAATTTTCTGGCAATTTAAGTTTTTTGATGATTTTCAAAACGTTTACAGGATCCTCTGTGAACATTTTGATGTGTTGTCCACAAAACCAATAAATGACATCTCGGAATTTCAGCAATCCTCTTCGACATTTGTCAATGTCGATATCTTGGAACGTTTCATGGAAGTGTATACAGAGTGGACAGTAAAGTTTACACTTACTCACATTTTCCAATATTTCAGACTTGGGTAGACAGGAAAATTCCACATCGCGTATAACATCGGTTCCAGTGCTACCGATGTACTCGAAATATTTGGTGCATCTAAATCGAACGGCCTCGTCGGCTCTCAACCAAACTCCAAATTTGCTCATTGTCGCATCCACCGCGATCAAATTATTATAGTTAGATTTCAACGACTCACGGAACTCTTTGGCCGTGTGAATCCACTCTGTATATTCTTGACAGAAATTCGAATAGATGCCCCCCTGCTTGACAGTTTCGTAGCGCTCGGATAAAAATCCTACGGCAACTTCGAGATCTATCACGACGATCGGCTGAATATCCAAAGCTTCGAAAATCAAGGTTTCTTCTTCGTTCGCAGGGAAACCGTCGAATACGCAGCCTTGAAGGACGCATTGTAAATTCGACAAAAAGAGCTTGACAACTTTAGCGAACTGCAGCGCCGTTGGCTTGCCGTCGCGACCAAAGACTTCTCGTAGATCGCAAGCTAATTTCGAGTTATCGAAATTATCGAGCACGTAGTTGATAGCTTCGTCGCGAGATATGCATTCGAAATCGTAGATGTTGGAAAAGCGTTGACTCAGTGTAGTTTTGCCAGACATAGGTGGGCCTATGACAGATATTAATGCTGGTATGAAGGGAACTCTTGGCTGCTTCGACAAGTACTTCAAAGGATCTTCCTTGAATTTTTCCACGGCTCTTCGAGTTGCAATGAAATAGACAAATCGTCGATGGACCACGGTAAATATTTCCTGCTGACACGCAAGAGGTACGAACATGTAAAATGGATTTTTGTTGTAATACGCTTGCACCGGGCAGCGTCTGCCGAAAGGACTCAGAAAGTAATATCCTACTCTGAGCAAATGTTCTGCTTGTATATTAGGTATCTCTTCGGTAATTTCAAGTATCGACGAGTTTGTCTGCACTAAAGGAGTACAATTATACAATACTTCGATGAATATTCGTTCGATATTGCGATGAGCGTCGACTTTGATGCAACGTATATTTCTATCCTGAAAGGCATGGATTATTTCTTTTAGTTTTGCATCGAAACGCTTGGATTTAATTTCGATGTAATGAAGAAGAAATCTTTTGATGTATTCTTTGGATAAGATATTTTTCTTCAACTTTGGAGCCGGATACAATCTATGAAACATTTGTTCAATATCTTCCGCTTTCATTGACTGCACAATTATCGATTGCGTACTCTCGAATGATTCGTTACTACTAGTCCTTAATAGTGCTTCATTTCCTGCACCACTTTGAATTTTCATACGTTCATTTTTTACCCATTCCTCTTTGAAATCTTCGTAGTCCTTCATTTTTGCACAATACTCCTCTTGATTTTTTATTTCTTTCGCACGTTCTTCATCCATAAAGTCTTTAAAAAGTTTGTTGAATAATCGTTTTTTGCACTTTTCAGTATTTCCATAAAGCTCGACGACTAAATCTGGTATGACAAATTTTTCAAACATCATTTTTACGTCTTGAATACAATTAGGAAATGAATTTATCACCACACCGCAAGTGTCGTAAGGGGCTTTAAACAAATTTGCAATGCACTCTTTTGCGATGCAGGTAGGAAGTGAAGTGCCAGTATCAGGATACTTTTTATAAAAATCTATAATCGCGTGTTTATCGTAGACATATTTCAAATCGTCGAGTGATTCTGCAAAATCTGAATTACTACCGTTTTCCTCTTCTTCTTCACAATCGTCGTCCATTTCTGCATTATCGTCGTCATTGTTCATCAGACTCATTTTGAGTTTGCGTACATCTATACGACGATCGGACAAGTACTCGTCAAAGCGTTTGTAAAAATCAATATGAGCTAAACCTAGTTCTTTCGAGATACGATTGGCTAAAGTTGATCTGCCACTTCCCACAGGGCCGATGATTACTATTCTTAATGGAGGAGGAAAATTTGGAAGAGGTTTATGCAAAGGGAACGGTGATGGATCATCTAAAAATTTATTTTTGG
This sequence comes from Trichogramma evanescens, assembly GCA_902732785.1. Taxonomy (NCBI): domain Eukaryota; kingdom Metazoa; phylum Arthropoda; class Insecta; order Hymenoptera; family Trichogrammatidae; genus Trichogramma; species Trichogramma evanescens. The sequence goes on along the minus strand of CACVKI010145642.1, from coordinate 30,487 downwards.
CTGCTTCGCAGCAAAAATAATATACTTTATCGTCCAACAGACATTTAAATTTACTGCTGCCCTTCCACAACACATTATTTTCCCGTAAAGCTACAGGGCAATAAATATTACTATCGCCGAATTGATTCTTGTTTTCTTCTGATTTATTGGCTTTGAGAAATTCATCAGTACCGCAATCTCCCTCTTTTTCGAATGGAACATACATTTCAGATTTATATTTTTTTTCGAGATGGGCCAAAACATGTTTAACAGAATCTTTCTCAATTTTCAAATCATAGAAAACTGTATCGATACCCATCAAATGTAATTGTTTGGTAAATGTATTAACATTTTGACGGTAGGAATCAAGTTCTTTGCGATACAATTCTTCGAGATGATTATTTTTTTCAGAAATTGAATTCGATTCTGCGTCAACATCTTCGCTAGCTTCATTTTCATATGACTGTGTGGTATCATTAGAATGAGCTGTTCTGAAATTTTCAATGAAATTATCGTAAGGTAGCTGAACATTCGGTAGTACGACTGTTTCGATATTAAAACCTATGTCCACCAACATCCGTACTTGTTGCAAATCCATTACCATATCATCTAATATCCACTCGTCATTTCTCAAGCGAAGATATGTAATGTGTGCGAAAGATAAATGATAAATATATGTAGATAATCTCACTTTTCTATCCATCGAAGGATGTGCGTTTGTTAAGCTAGCATCGTCTAAACTCTGGATTGATTTTATATTGTCAACTGTTGTGGAATCTGTGTTTATACTTGGTCGACTCACTCGTTCAACATTAATATATTTAATTACGAACATCCATATCTGTAGCAAATCCATTTTAACATACTCAAACCCGCAATCACTATTCGTTACTTTGATATAAGTGAAGTATGAAAAAAACATCAAACCAGCAAGTGCTTCTTTAAGAGACATATTGCAGGATTCATTGTTTTCGTTGAAAGAAGAGTGCTCCTCTTGATCTAAATCAACGATATTCGAATTCTGAAATAATTTATTTTTATCCAAGTCCGTCAAACGTTCAATGAAATTATCGTAAGATGATTTCACAGTTGGTTCGACATCCTCGTCAACTGTTAGACCTTTGTTCACAAAGCTTCTTATTTTCTTCAAATCTTTTGTAATATCATTCAAGTTTGTCTGATTGCTTGCACCAATGAAGACAAAATATCCCATGAACATTAAAGTAATAAGTTCTTCTTTCTCTGAATCATTAGAGAATCTGCGCTTTTTCGGCTTCGGTCTTGGCAAACTAGAACCGTTCGATCTCCATGGGATTCGACTTACGAGATTCATTTCTCTCAAGCGTTTCATTGAATCGTCGTATAGCGACCTAGCACTCGACGGAGGTATATTTTCCACGTCGAGGCCTTTTCCCACAATTCTTGCAATCTCATCCCAATTTTTGGATAAATCATCCAAATTTTCGGAAAAATTCACCAAACCCGAGCGGGCAACTGCGACGTAATAGAACGTAAAACCAAGAGATAAAGCATCAGCTACCAAAGTATCGTCTGGTTTTTTGTACGGGTCGTAACCGTTAATGAGTTCGTTTACGTTTATTACAGGTACATTGTAGAATTTGGCTAATTTTTGACTCACTTCCGTTTTTTTCGTAAACCGAGGGCCGCAAACAGCGAGTCTGCAGCCAGCTCTTGGTTGCGGTGGAAGTAAGTAAGGTCGTGGATTTTCTATAAAAGCTTGCATGGCTTTCTCCGAAGATAGGAAGAATATCCAATTCATGAAACGGACTGCGAATTTTCTCTTTCCTTGTACTTGTTTTCCTTCGGCGAGTTTCACTGGACAATTGAACTTCCACCGTGACAGTTGGCACTTGAATTGATCCATCGGGGAAGGGTAATGTTTCATGTGATTGAATGCACGCTTCATTGTGCAGCAATTTTCATTGCAACCATTAGAAGATGATTCACTTTCACACTCGTCGTTGTCGTTGGCTTCTTCGCATAAACTTTCTGCATCATCTTCTAAATTTTGAGACTCGTCGCAATGTTCAGGAACAAGCGGAACACGGCAGGACATTAGTTGCAATTTTACTTTGATCACGGCGATAGCATGATCGACCGGGTATCGACCGTCTACGTAAATAACGTTTTGCGGTATCGCACTATATATAATCTTTTTTACAGGTGTAATCGCAAATTTCGAATAAACTTTTAATCTTGTGTTTAATATTTGAACATCGTCGGTAAAAGAGTTTGCAGAAGGAAGATCACACTTGCAGCTTTCACTAGACACATTGACTGTAGAGCAATTGCTGTCGCTGAACTTTTGACTTAAAATGACGGATTCATTCTCAGCATTTTCACTTATCGATGGAGATGAACGATACGAGTTTTCGAGTAGGGCTAGAATTTCGTCATTTGGACAATCATATTCAATTATGATATCTGGTTTCAATTTCCACCTCTGAAATATCTCGTATAATTGAAAGTCAGGAGTGACATCCGCGAAATTGATCAATCTTTTCAATGAAGTAACACTGCTGGATGTGGTTTTTGAGAAGCAAGAAATGCAGCTCGACGACGTAACTGGCTCACTCAATCCAATGCACGGATCTACCTGATCGCAGGGACAGTTCAGCTCGTCCATGAACGACGATCGTTCCGTCGTATTTGCGCTGTCGTTCGCTTTGCAGCCGTAATTCAAGTCGCATTCAGCCGGACGCTTCAAGGCCTCGTCGTCGATGTTCATCAAGATGGGCAGACCTTCGAGCACGTAGCCCCGGTGAAGTGCCGTAGCCGAGTTTACGAGCTCGCAGATGCGATTCCATACCACCTTCTCCCTCGACAAGCAGCAGCGGTCTATTTCTCGGGCGATCTTGCTGGCCGAAACGAGCACGCATTGCCTGTTGTACGCGATCGACTCGGCCAGTCGTAGCGTGTCCAGGCCCGGTTTTCCGAATATTACGTAGCACTCGGGTTTCGTCTCGAGATATCTCACTCGCGCCGCTTCTTCCGAGTAAGGCACGCCGCTCCAGGCCTCCTCCGCCATCGGCTGCTCAGTCGACGACGATTTTGCGATAAAATCACGCGGAACTTCTTGTCTCGGCGACTCGATATTGGCATTGTACGAGGAGAATTTGTAATTACTCGCCCGCGGCTCCGACAGGTTTCCTCGCACTTTGCGCCGATGATGACCTTTTATCAAGGGTAATAAGCTGTGCCTCGCGACGATTGACGTGTCGATTTTAATATCGGCTGTTTCGACGTTGTCCATGATTCCGGCGCACGTCGACTCCTTTTTTTCCCAGCAGAATTTCACTTTTACTTGCTTTTGAAATGGGCGCTGGAAAATTGTCGAGAGGTTACCCCGCCTTTACGAATTAAAGCTCACATGACTGACCGACAAGGTTAAGCTGCGATAATTTTGAAAACGTTCTATTGACATTATGATATTGTTTCTATGACGATGGTAATGAGACAAGTCCTAAGAATAATTGTAAAAAAATTTTTATTGTTGCAGGTAAGAAAATGTTGTCAAAAAAATACTTATTCTCATTGGGATCGATGGTGCAGAAGGGAAAGTTTTCAGCGGCGGCCTGGCTCTTGGTCAGTACATTGAAGAACGTTGATTTTCCAACATTTGGAATACCGACGATGCCGACTTTCAGGTTCGTACCCACGCGTCCGATAAGTGGCTTCTTCTCTGGCTCTTCAACCTTTTTCGGTGCCATACTGTAAAATTCGAAACGATGTTATTGATAATTCAATTGAAATAAATCGGTCGCGCTGAATATTGTCTCGAAAAGTAAACGAAAAATTATAGTGAGCAGAAATACTTGCGTTGCACATCATACTTGCGCGATTTTAACATCCAACGGACGGCCAGTAATGAGTGTATACCTAATAAAATTTGATAATAGCAATTACCGAGAAACCGGACTAACATGACAAATTAATCCAATTACGGGCGCAGTTTTGAAGCTTCTCTTCGTAGCTCGATGACGAGTCTCTTTAAAATTACGGTAAATAGGTACGTGTACATATACACAAAAATGCCCAAAGGCGCACCTACGCAATACACGTGCACATACGCGTGCACTACATATTCCGCAGTGTATAATACGTAATTGAAATAGCCTCCTCGGCTTGGCGCATAAGAACACGAGAGCCGCCGCGTTTTCTTATTGCGCCTAGGTGTAACTTTTTTGTCGATGTCTCGTATGCGCACGTGTCTTACGCTCGCGAGCTTTTCGGACAAACTCCGATCCGCGTATCGACATTTATCCCGCGGCTAGTTAATTATGGTAATCGCTCGTAACAACTCGCGACGCGAGAAAAGCGCTCCACTTGCGTCCCGTCGAACAGCCCCGTCATTTGTCGTCCCGCACATGCCCGATGGCGTATATATCGTTGCTGCTATACGCGCGGCTGCAGAGGCTACACTGCCGCCGCCGACAACGATGTAGATCCTCGCGCGCGCGACACCCTTTTGGCATGTTTTTTTCTGTTTTCCATTTGCTGCCGCAGCCACCGCGCGAGCGTCTTCCTCTCCGCGCAAGTAGCGATTATTTTTCAACGACTGTGCGCGTCGTGCAAACGTCGTTTTCCGAGAAAGAAATCAAGATTCAATGAGAGAGTCGCCGCGCGCGCGCGAGCATCGAGTGCAATCGGATAAAGCAATAATCATGAGAGAGAGAGAGAGAGAGAGGCCGCGCGGAGTGAAAACAGTAGTGAATTACAGAAAAGCCGTGATACAAAGCGGTGGTTTTTCAAAGCCCATTACGACGAGGAGCAGCGCGTGCGGACTCATCAAGGGCTCTCTTTCTCTCTTTTTCTCTCTCTCTCTCGCGCCGCGAGCCCGAGGCCGCCAATCCGTCCGTAGATGCATCTGCATCTCTTTACACCTCTCCTATTACACGGCGCGTAGTATACACCGCCTTTTCTTAATCCCTCGCACAATATAGACGCCAAGGTATGTATTTTTCGTGCAGCGGTCTTTCCGATCGTTTTCTTTTTTTTTTTCGTTGCCGTTGTTTTACCTTGCTCACGGCCCCGCGTGATTGTAATACACCGAGCGTTCAATCTCGTATATGTATAAGAGATATAACTATTATACCGACGTTGGCAATAGAGCACACAAAAATTGCTATTTAACGAGATCCGTACGGAGCTGGAATTGCCGGCGCCACGAAGTTGCGGGCGTTCGAACGCTTATAATTTGTACGCGATGCGGGCATTGTTGAATATACGTAATGTACACTGTATTATTTAATTTTTTTTCAAGTGCAAAACCGGAATTTAATCAGAAATTCGTACGGAAGTTGCAAAACGGAGGTATTTCGACGAGTTTTGACATTTGAAAATTCGCGCTGCCAGCGCCGCAGCGAAGAACGTCGAGAGCCGCGAGCGGCGCTTAGCAGCGGTGCTCTTGCGTCTAAACCTAACCTCGACCCTCGCCGCAGCCAGTGCAATGTTTACGTGATATATTTCATGTTAAAACAGAAATGCACCGACTTCATGCACTCGTCTAATTCTAATTACTTGTAATAATTGATGACAGTACGGGCATATGTCTCGCTTGATGTATTACAACTTCACACCGTAATAATTGTATTCCACTCGTCCAGCCGGGCAACTATTCACACGCGACACGAGCGAATTATTCACTCGCGCAACAACCTCGAGAATTATCGTTAACGAGCAATTAGATACCTGCTTGAGTCTCCTTGTCAAATCGATGCACCAAACTCTGAATTCGAATTGTATATTCGATTGGATACTTGTCGCAACACACGCACCAGACGTCGAGCTGAGAACTCGTGCACTCGTGGTCGAGAGCAGTATATATCGCGCAGACGACTATATAAATGTGCGGCCGAGCGGCGTGACGTCATAATTTCAAAAGTTTGTGCTCTTACGGCTGATTTAAATGTGCAATGTGCGACTTTCTCTATTTATATATTTCATATGGCTTATTCTAGTTCTCGATTCTGCTTTATCGACTCTGCGTAAAATTTTATAATTCCGAAATTACCCGAATTGTCATCAAAACTGCATTTTTATTAAAATAATGATTAAAAATATACAAAATAATATTGGCTCCGTGATATCGGTAATTTTACATTTACTGGAAGCTATAAAATAAGCGCAAAAGACCTGTGTTCTATTGAACACTTGATCGATTTTATAATGAAGTTTTGTATACACTGCGGACAAATAATAGAGCAAAGTTTGGAATCGTGAATCGCTGCGCAGATACCTGAAAAATCGTTTCTGTCGATTTTATAACTCAAAATTCTCGTATTGGCACTTGAATGTCTATAGCTCAATCGCATACGCAGATGTGTACCTTTGCTGCATCTTTTGCACATCCCTATATTCGAATATAATCTATACTAGCTAGCGACTACCGAGCGCCCGCAGTAATTCGATTTCAAGAATCGGCTCTAGTATACCCAATGCGCACTTCCATCTCTGAGAAGAAATCGTTGAATTGATACAGGAGAAAAATCCTTCGAGCTTAATATCTAAGGAGGGGTGCCGCTCTTGGACTGCATGCTCGATGCACAACAAAACACACACATGCATGCACGCTTTCTCGGTGGCGCCAGCCAATCGCACCTATTTTTTCGTTTCCTTCTATTGAGGGAGAATAGCATCGGCTAAAGAATCGCCGAAAGGGCAATTTTGATATTAACTCAAAGTCCGTTTCCAGCTATATCTAAGGGGTCGGCGCGGCGATCTCTCGCGATATAGATAGAGGCCTTATACGCGTGTTCCCATGCACTTTTGTTTTGCGCAAAACATGCATGTATGCATGCGCGCGCGTGTATACGTATAAACACAACATACGATTTGTCGAGCCGATACGTACGTCGCCGAAAGAAGAAGAAGTCGCGACGCTGTGCCGAGACGATCGCGGCGGCGACCCGACGGCAAGCTCGTACATGAGGTTCGCGTATAGTAGACACGCGGCTCATTGCCATTTATACACTGACGTCATACGGCGCTCGCTGCACGCAGACGGTATACTTTTCAGGGCGTACTTCGCGATAAACGCATTTTTGCGGGAAAGCCGCCTGCATTTTCTGAAATTAACACGCTGAGGAATGTGCTCTTGTGTACGTGAGAGCATCTATTGTGTGTACTACCCGCATATGGGCAATGAGTTTTTGGAAACATCCTTTAGTCGAATTTGTATAAGCTAAAAATTATTTTCATATTTATTTAATTGATATAATGTTTTTATGGAAATATTGTGATTTAAAGTTTATTTGAGATGTAATTCTCAATAAAAAAGAATCTCTTTTTATAGTAAAAATCTGAATCGATAGACAAGATTTGTAGATAAGTGAAAATAATTTACAAAGAGCTAAAGTTGACCAATCTCACTACACTCTCTTCGATAAAGAAACACGAATAATGATAGTTTCAAAGAATTTTTGCATATTTATGAATTCGAAACTATCTGTCACTCTAACATTTGTTTATCCATTCTCTTTAGTGTACGAAATTTCTCAAGTATATGATGAGTATTCTGAATATTCAATCGCACAAAATTGATCGAAATAAAGTAGATTTACGGCATTGTTGAACAGTTTTTCCTTGTACTGCATATCACTTCGATTCTTTGGTGGGTATAAGCAGTGTAAAGTTTGTTCTCTCTTATGCACTGTACGATAACAAGCGACGGAGAGTCAGCCGGTAGCCGCTGCTGCAGCATCTAACGATCCTTCGATCTTTTAGCACAACACGAACATAACTAAATAATATTTCCTTCGCGTCCAAGCGTCAGATTCTCACCTTAACTGTCTCACGCTCCAAAGCCAAAATGATGAATAGCTTGCGCGCGCGCATTTTTATAAGTGCGTAATATGCTTAGTAGTGAGTCTCGGCGTATTTACGATCGGTTAAATAATTTGACGTTTTATTGTCGAGCGATTTTAGCAGTACTTTGGCGCGCTGTACGTGAGAATATGACGTAATGAGACTTAACAAGCCACGCGCATATGGTGTTGTAATTGTTTTGAGTCGTGTACGCTTCGCGAGAGTTCCCTTCAATTTTACCGATCGCTATATTGCAGTTTATCAATTCATATTTGACCGTTAATTCCAAGCTGCTTACACAATTATTTTAAAGCATTTTGATAGCCCTGGCAAAAATAATCAACATTATATTGTTAGTTTTTAGTCATCGAAAAAGTTTCTCGGATATAGAAAGGTTATTCGATTTGCTATGATTCATAAAATTATTTCAACTTTGGCACTTGCAAATGATGGAGGATTCAAGTGGTATTTCAAGTTTTTTTTAAGTCAGTTATTTTTAGGCCATTGTTAATGTTAAGGATTTCTACTAGGGAGGTTTTTAACATTCCTTAATTATAATTTTATCATAGAAATTATTTCTTAATTAAAATAAAAATGAGAACCGATATTTCTTGTAGCATAACTGCTCTGAAGTAGTTATTGTGTGGTAAAATCAAAATAGCCGCAACTGATTTGAATACATTTTGTTTAAACATAACATTTTTTTAATTGTAACACTCGCAACAGTTTTATAAAAAAAATTTTATTTCAAAAAGTAGTAACAATTTTAACAAAATAACAATCAAAGGAATACGACTGTGTTTTTTATATACAAAATTAAAAACATCGCAATAAATTATCATTCTTAAATTTTACAATCTAGTGTAAAATTATGTAGGCATAAATATTTCACCCCAGAAAATGCGCCTTAAAAACCTCTGGTTATTTAAATAAGTCCAGGGCCTATAACAATTTATTGTTTCACGGGTCAGGAAGAATTAACTTCAAGTAAGAATCATTTAATCCCAGAATTAAACGCTCATTTGCAAAATAATTTAATTTTTCTTTTTTTCTGCATTTTAGTGAGCGCAAATTTTCTTCCACTTTCTTGATATTCTGTCCACATAAACAGAAAATACAATAAGAAATGTTATTACATACTTTTAAACTAATATTAATATGCGTATTATGAATTAGAACCTTTTTAATCTATAATCATCGTTACAGGATGAAACATCCGTCGGAGAGATAGTGGACAGTAACGAGTATGATGTCGTAGACGAGGATGACGCTTTTTTTGATCGCCTTGACCTTGACAAAGTTTCAGAAGTGGTTTTACAAATGTCGCTCACATTTCTCAAATTATTATTTAAAATCTGAAACGTAACATAAAATAATCAATAAGCTGAAATTTTGTAAAAAAAATAGTTAATATTACGTTTTCAACATTCTCGCTGTGGTTATGAGTCAAACTTAGGCTTCTGAGTTTGAGTGTGCTGTGTTCATCTTTCAGTTGATCGTAATTATGTTTCATTTCCATCAACAGCTTCATGCTCTTCTCATTTAGATCTTTTAATTCGCCGATAGTAATGTTTTTGTCGATAATTTGAGCTTCTAGGTGAGTGATCTAGAAATTAATTCACCGTCATGATTTATCGCTGATAACTTAAAAATAAATCATGGCATGCTTGGTATTTACACTTTTAATTATTACCTTAATCGACTGCTGCAAATTCTCATTTTTTAAATCTTCATTTAGATGTTGCTTATTGGATAACTGGTTCCAAATTGATAAAAGTTGCGAAGTCCTATCTACAAGGTCACTCATTATTGACGTTATATGTGTCTGTAAAGATGTAAAAAATGCGAATTAATTAAATTTCAAGGCGGTAATTAATATATGAATAAATCCTAAAAATGTATAGTTCACTAACCTTTGTGGATGTTGCAGTAGAATCTTCTGACGATTTAGTATCATAACAAGAGCAACTATTATCTTCGCTCAAGAGATTAGATTCATTGATTGTAACCTTTGTGGAAGACCAACATGGCGATGCTTTAGGCTGCTGTAAATTAATTGCAAGTATTATTAAATTCCTAAATACTTTAAGCCGACAATAAATTAAATACCTCTTTAAAGTTTTTTAAATGAGTACTCCACCTGCGGAAGTTATTATTAAAATTCAATTCATCTTTGGTCTCATGACCTTTCCTTATAACTTCATCTTCAGGGTTAATTGAAAAATCGCTCAAAAAGGTACACTTTGTAGCCACAGAATCACAATTTGACTTACATCGATAAACATGTAAAAAATGTTATTAATATTGTCATTATTATTTTTCTTATCCACACAAAAATTGTAAAAATGAGATTTTTAAAAAATATTATTCTTATTGAACCTACTTTTTCATTGAATGTACTATTGGGAGAGCACAAAAATAAAGATCTTAAACTTCGCAAACTCTATAATTAAATAGAATTTTTTTATTGAATCAGCTACGACAAAGTTGATCTTTGAAAAGAAACTCACATTAGAAAAGCTATCGACGCGTATGCTATTTTTGCAAAGCCTCCATTGGCGCTGAATTTTCCAACTCCAGAAAATACCGAACAGAAAGATGCTAGCAAAATATAGAAAAACGATTGCGTAAAACATGGAGTAATCCTCGATGTACGACAGAACTTGACTATCCATAATTGAGCAGCTTGAAGTGTCCAATCGACGATTTCCAATACGAAAGACAGCGTTATTATTCGTTGCCTATTTGACAGCGAATAGTATACAACTGATGTATCATTTCAGTAACGATCGAATAGGCCCTACATTTTCATTCATGATTCATCTAAATATTACGTTCACGAGTTCGACATTATATTTGTAAACATGTAGTATGTTTCGCTCCCGTCATACCGTATAAACACATGAGCTCCTCGTGATCAACAATATAATTCAACTTGTATAATATTTCCATGTTTTTTAGGGCTCATAAACGCAACTAAAAATATAGCTGATCTAAATCTAGCTTAGCGAACATTTATACCTTTTCTTCAGACGGAGTCAAGTAGTCCGCGTACATCGCAAGCATAGGGAGTCACGCAAAAGGCGCGAATTAATTCGTTTGCGCTGCCATTGCAGAGGAGAGCCAACGAGAGGCAAAGAGTCTGGCATGCACACGATGTGTACGAGTGTGCTTGTGTAGGTATACGTATGTACGTGTGGAATGGTAATTGCGGGCGCTAATGAAAAGCGTACAGAAGCACGAACACAAGTCAGTAACCGAGAAAATTACAGAAGTTATAAAATATATAGGTTCGATGAAATTGCAGTGCGGCGCGAGTTTTATAGAGTACATGTGCGTACGTACGTATACGTGTTTACCAACGTACAGATATGCGCGACGTTCGCACCTCCGTCGCGCGCCGATATACTTTTCTCTTTCGTGTACTCGAAAACAATTTCATTTTTTCATCGATGCCTTGTCGCACGATTTCATTGTATAAGTCCTCGAAACAAGTTTGGAGAAAAGTAAGCCGAAAACTTTGATTGATTCTTAAAGTCGGAAATATCACCTGCTGCTTCGGTGGTAAAGGAGTATAAATTGGTCCATGCTGGGCTATAATATATAATAAGAAAAAAAGTGGCGCATATGTGTTTGTGTGTGTGCGAGCCAGACAAAATGTGGGCATCGCCGCTGGCGCAAAAGCAATTGTTATATTCGACTCGTATATAATATGCTCGCGTTTGACTTTCGGAGTGCGCACGCGCAAGGTGTAGAACGTCATCAACGCCGCAGTAAATATATGTCATTAGTTGAGAACCGAAGAAATGTGCGTACTACAAGAGCTACCGATATGCATGCACGGCTCTTTCACGCTAACCTTTTCCGAACCCGCGTCATTCGCTCGTTATAACTGCGACGATTTGCGCATCGCAAGTAGTTAGAAAAACCGTTTTGCTGTTGTGAACAATTGAACTGAAATTTTGTTTTACTTATCGTTTATAATCACAACAGCTCCTGTTACAAATGAATTAAATACGAGTTTTATTGGTTGTGTGTGCACTGAATATTCAACGACGCGAACACTTCAGCATAAATATTATTACCACGATTGTTGGTGAGATATGCAGCCATGGTAGGTGGACAAGCTCGATGTCTGTGCAAAAAAAAAATTTATTTAGTTATTAATTCAATGAGCGAGGCAAAAAGATGCTATTAGATCGACGCGAATCATTAAGCTGACGACTTTATTTCGAGAATATTGCACCAGATGGAAATTAAAATATTAATCATGAAAATGATTAAAGAGTAGTAGGAGGGTAAACTTTAAAAATAAGTTTTTTCTTCGAGTACTCGAGAGTTCTCTGGTATCAAAAAATGTTTTATACAGCACGAGATACCGATCTAACTACAATTACTCATATCCTTTCTTAATATTTGCCTTAATTATCATAATATTTCCTCGCTGCTTTTCAGTATCAAGGGGCACGCTACGAATTGGCAAGTGAGAGAGGGAGAGATAATTTACCCCTCTATAACACGAATAGTAGGAAAAATCACGGCATGGCGTGTATACCAGTAGAAGGACGACTTGTACGCGACAACAGCGTAAGATCGGTACTGCGATCGTTTCGAGTTTACGGAATAGGACTAAAATGCATAGCACAGCAGACATGCACAAACGGGGGCATAGGCACGGTGGAACAAGAAAGAGAGAGAGAGCCGTGAAAGGAGTTGATGTATTACATTATATATTATACGGAGGTGCCATGGCGCGGCGGCAGCTCACGAAGGAGCCGTGTTGTGCCTGCATCGCGGAGAGGTAGACCACGCCTCCGTAGACAGCCGCCAGCCAACAATTAAGATTTGATCGGCAAAAATGGTCGAGGCAAAATGGCGCCACTCCTGAGACTCGAGAGATCGAGCTCCTGCACACTTCATTTTACGTGCGCAACACTCGGGTGCATATATAATAGTCGCGAACCACTGCCAAGCATCCGGAAACCGGTATTCGTAGTCGATTTGATAGGAGACTCGCGATCGTACTATGAGCGCATCGCTCGGTTGACGTCGCGCTCAACACTTTAAAAGATTATCATCGATACGTATATAACACACAACAGACATGCGCGTACGTGTGCAAACACTTAAACATTAAAGTATAGCAAGACTATACGTGCACACGCGGAAGGGACGTGGGGTTTTCGTTTTTTTTTTCACGCAACAGCCGTAGCGAGTCTCTAGCTGAGCTCGTCATTTGCATATTATAAGTGCGCGCAGTTTTGAAAGCAACGCAAAAGTTGCTCTCTTGGTTGCCCCTTTTTTCTCTACAATTTTATATTGCGTAGCACGAGAGTCCACGCCACACGATGGCTTTTTCTTCTCTCTTTATTTCTCTCTTCGCGGCCTGCAGAAGGCTTATCGCCGAGCGATTGGGTGCACGAGTAGCCTGGTAGCAAAAAAAATGTACGATCGACCATTAAACAGAATGATGGAAAAAAAGTGCAGCAGCGGCTGCAATGCGAGCGCAGCGCGGAATATCGGTGAATGCGAGAGTCGAAAAATTATAGTGATCGAGGCAAACGGTGGTCGGAAACTCGTCGAGAAAGAGAGAGAGAGAGAGAGAGAGAGAGAGAGAGAGAGAGAGCGAGAGAGAGAACATATCTGGCCATATTAATTGTCCGTAATTTTGCAAGCGCAACTCGATACGGATTTTTACCTTTTTCGACGATATGCAGTGAGCTGCGTTATCCATACGCTGATCTAAGCATGCAAACGGTATATAAAACGTTTTCATAAATATAGCCTTGTTCAATCATTTTACATTATGCACAGCTCGCTCGAGCCCGAGCTCGAGTAATGTTCAGTCTCCGCGACTCTCTTTCTCTCGAATATATAAGAGAGCAGCATTATATGGCTTTCCTTGAACGTGGAAATGTCGAAATTATTGATTTCAACGACCGATTCGAATACGTGTGGTGCAGCTACTATTCGAGGCCATAGCGATTATCACTCAACGTACATACGAACTTTTTAATTTTTTTTTCATGATAATTTCACTCTGTAATGTCAAAGCATTTCATGCTAGGTAGCAAATTTTAAGAACTAACGCCTGAATGTTGACAACTGCTTGCACGCCTCTGTAACGACTAGCTCCGTAGGAGGATTTTGGAATTAACTAATAATCGTAATTTATACAAAGTATCATAAATTAGAAACTGTCTGTTTGGAATTCAAAATATTCCATCTCTATAATAAATCGTTTTCGCAAGACAATATTATTATGGCTTATTTTGGAGAATAGACAAACTCAAAGAAAAGACTTACTGGTTCTATTTATGTTGATGCTAAAAATTGGTACTCGTTGAATTCAAATAAAATCGATTTGATCATCCATAATTCCTATTAACCACTTCTTTTGTAAGTACATTTAGAAGGTGCTTATAATCCTTTTTAAGTAATACTGTGATATTTTACATAGAGTCATTTGCGATATTTCTCAAATGCTTGCTTTGACTCAAACAATTATTCTACTTTTCCAGTTCTTTTCAGTTCTTTGCAGACTTACAAAAAAAAGTTTTACAATCAATGATGAGATTGAACGTATTTTGACTTATAACGTTATTTTTACTTCGCCACTTGCAGATGTACAGATAATGGTACTCGCCATCTAGTGGTGTATGCTGGTTTTATTCATGATTGAATTTTCATACATTTTTTGACTAATTTCAATCAAAATGTTCGAATTTCAGTAAAGCATTAACGATTTTTCGTTCATTTTTTCATTAAAAATTATGCGATTATACTTTTATGAATTTTTTGTGCAGTATGTTTAAAAAAAGTCAGTATTCATAACTCAATTTTTAACGATCAATTTTTAGATTTTTTCGAGAAAGTATCTAAAGTAATATTAATGTATCATTTAATATTTCATATGCATTGAACGAAATGTATAGTTAATATTATCAATATCGACCAATGTGTCGAGTCATAAACTCATTATCCTAATGTTATTTGAATTTTCAATGTTGTGCGTGCAACTCTAATGTTAAGATAATAGAAGAAAAGTACAGATACATACCATTGAAAAATGAATCATAATGGGTGTGTCAATAATTACCTTACGTACATTATGCAGCTTTTGTTTCCCTGAACATTGAAGTGAGAATTTCAACGTGATTTAGTAATAACAGTCGTATCAAACCGAGCTGTAACGTTATTCATTATTTCGTTAATACCAAGTGTCCTTGAATGATTTACAAGTAATTCGCGTAGCCGAGAATTATCGTTTGAAACTCGTTTAAAATTTTCAATCTTTAGCAGTAAAAAGCGAGAATAAACGTAGCTTATGATTTTCTTAAATCGCATTAACGGAGCTCATATCAATTCTTGTGATTCTATGTAATAGAAAAGGTATATTATCGCTCACAATTAAGTATATGAAAATCGTTCTCTCGCACACGACCGCCATTAAAAACCTTGCGCGATTCGCAAGTGTTTTAACGAAGTACGGCGATAAAAAGTCTTCAAATGACATGGCTCTTGACTTTCTCTACGCTTAAAATACGTCAGGCTGCATTTCAAGAGCGAGGAAATGACCAAGCTTCGAGGCAATATAGCCAGCCAAAGCTAAAATGCTTTCGAAACAAACACGTATATTTGCCCCTTTAATACACTATATAACGCCGCTCTATTGCTGCCGAGACTACGCATTATTTTGCTCTTAGGCGGTAATAATACGACTGTCTTGCGCGACCAACATATAGATATATACAGTATTTACAATGGTTTTAGCGGCTAAAAACAGAAGTCGATAGTGGAGATAAAGAGTAGCATCTTCATTTTTTTCCTCGAGAGCTCAGCATGTACAATTTTTGCGCTATTAGGCTATAATTTACTGTACTCGAACATTAAATTATTTCAATAAATTTTAAATCAAAAAATATTCATTCGCCATTCTTTATATTAATGTTTGTGGATCATTCATTCCATGCACCGTTCACTAACTGGTGCTAGCACAAGCCGATGGTTCTTCGGAGATTTAAACTTAAAGCAAGAATTTTCATTTAAAAAATGGCCCGTCATTTACTTATGCACATATTGACGGCCGTCTAGACGGACTTACTGGTATGTTGAAAATAAAAACATTTTTACTCACTCACAGGTATAAGAAAGAAAAATATCTTCATAATAAATAAGGAATTTGCCGCGCTAAGGAACAGCTGAGAAGAGGCGAAAAATTCAGTAAATGAAAACGTGAAATATCCATAAAAGCGGGCTGTAAAAAGTACGGAT
The DNA here is from genome assembly GCA_902732785.1 of Trichogramma evanescens. Classification (NCBI taxonomy): domain Eukaryota; kingdom Metazoa; phylum Arthropoda; class Insecta; order Hymenoptera; family Trichogrammatidae; genus Trichogramma; species Trichogramma evanescens. The sequence goes on along the minus strand of CACVKI010145642.1, from coordinate 14,407 downwards.
TTTGTATAGCACAAAAAAAAGTTTTAATAAGTGACTCGGCCGCACTCCTGTTGAACAACGAACAATCGAGGATATTCTGAAAAACAATCGATCGTACAGCATGTGCTCTCATATACGCGTTCCACTTTGTATATGAATAATTTGTAGACAGTTTAATTTTGCAAATTTGAGATTTGGTTGGCCGTTGTCTGGCAAATTGTATACTATTCGCAGCGACTCTCGATCGAATTTTCGTCAATCTAGTCAAAATTATACATTGAAAAATGGCCTCTTTGCGTGCGATGCGCTCTTGAATATTTCCCTTTTATATCACATCGCAATCACTACCAGTCAGGAGGACCATCGTGCAAGTATATCTTGTATTTCCAAGTTTTAGGAGGAAAAGAAGGTAGATATTTGAACGCGGCGCAAACCATCATTACGTATATCTGGTGCACACATACACACACAAATACACACACACACACACAGTCACCCCTGTGCAGCTTGAAACAAAAAGCGCCTCGAGTCGCTTCTTCTATACGTATATGCGCCCGATGCACGTAGACGCCCGGGGCGAGAGCAGCTCTTGTTTTGCATCTTTGCAACGATTCTCCCTGTAAAATTGCCTCTTAAAAACCGCCTTTGCCATATACGGCATATATACACCACCGAGGACTATAAAAGGGTCTCTCGCGCAAAAACATTAGCCGAATTTTAAGCTGTTTACGCCACGTACATGCCAGGGCTGATATTATATTATACAGTCTAGGCCGCGCGCGCGCGTGCGATATTATTGAAGCGGCGCGCATATATGTATATAACCCGAGAGTCTCGCAAGGTAATAACAACTCACCCGCGAAGAGGAGCTGGTGCTTTTTGCGCTAAAAAATGCATTCGCGCATATTATACTGGAGAAAGAGGGCGGCGCTCCGATGCGTGCGCGCGGACAGTTTCGTCGTCTGCCGTCGGCGGCGGCGGCGGCGATGACGACTCATAAGCTCCTTATACATACTGTATGCAGCAGACCAGATTCTTCGAGTTTTATATGCATACACGTAGCAGAGCTATGGACTGTCAGAAGCATATAGCCAACGCCCTTCGACCATATCAAGCGACGGTCTCTTATAGGCTGATGATGCTTTCACCCCCTTCTCGAGGCGCAATATTTTCAGTTTTCGCGCCGTCTTTGCTTGGCTGCCGTTTCGCTTCTTCCACGTCGCGCAAGTCTGCTCAAGACGGGCCGAGAGTTTATACTCGCAATTTTTAAGTATTTTGATAATTTGGTAGGCAGGAATAATTGCATATGGACGGCTCAGCTCTTGCATGTACTTGAGTGCATACTTCTTGACTTGATGGTTTTTTTTCTTCAAGCTAAGAAGCTCTTGGTACCTTGCCTAATTTGTCGCTTCTATTGTATGCAGAATATTTGTCGTTGACCGCACGCGCCACGAGTGTCCATGAAAACTCGTCAATCTCCTAGTTACGGTGTAAAGCTGCCGCTGCCATAATGCGCAAGGGCACAATCATTACGTTGTATAAAAGTCCACGAGTAAAAATGAATAAATATGACAAAGACTGTGTGCAGGCATTGAGACACAAACACTCACACGCACACACATGCTTTGGTATAGTTGGTAAACGGCTGGCGCGTGAATTTCTTTCGTTGGGGGTGTGTCGACTGCTGCTACTGCTACACATGGGCGTGAATTTGCAGCAGCAGCTGTAAGCTGTACTGCATATATAAATAAACGTGTGTACGCACGCGTTCCGCGCGTGCCGAAATCAATGTTTATGTATAATACGCACAATGCCTAATGTAACATAAAAGCTCGATTCTTCGCCAACGAGCGGTAATGACACTCGTGTGACACTTTGACGAACCGAACGTAAGGTAAAAACGACGACTGCTGTTCAGTAGTGTGTACTGGGTATGATAATCTTAAATGAAATGATTTTTTTTCAAGATTTTTTTTAAAAATCGCAGATTATGCGTTTGCATTTTTGAAACAATTCGAGCAGACCGCTGATGAGTGTTTATACTTTGGCGATTAAATATTAAATTGTGCATGTTCATATTTTAGTTTGAATTACAAAATGTATGACAGAGGATAAGTTTACAATGAAATGAAAACAGAATTGTATGCAAGTGATTGTAGTAATAGCACGAAAAAGATAAACTTCAATACAGAGAGACCGGCTTTAGAAAAGTATTCCTACTTTACCTTGCATGCCCCAATTATAGCTATCTTTTTTCAACACATTGTGGATTTTTAGCGGATGTACTCATCCCTTTGTTAACAGGAATGAGATCCGCATCTTACCTATTTCGCTGTAGTCAAAGTGCTGTGTACTCATCTTCTTCGCGCGTGAATCGGAATCTGTTTTTCTATCCTGTCACTTGATCTTCATCGCAAACTAATTTATACTATATGAAACCATCTATTTTTCCACACTTCACCTTGGATCTTTAATTTTTATGGATGAAGTGACATAATCTGCATAATACGTTTATGTATTCAATTATCAAAGTTTGCAACTAAAATAGTTACTTTATCATTTTATAAATCTAATTTGAAATAAGTCACAAATCAAATCGCGTGACACACGATACCGTAATTTCATAAATACTGACAATTTTTATCATTTTCTCAAAGTAATGAATGTATGTAATGTATCAGAATGATGAAATCTCGCTTCGCTTAAAAATGTGATTTTTTCCCAATGTTCTGGACTAGGAATATGCGAGTACTCGCAATTTCGAGTTTTACTCGATTTGAATTTAAGTCGACGAACTATTTAATAATAACTCGAAAATAGTAATTTTTAATTGTTTTTAAGCAACTTCAAAAAACTATTAAAAATTACTATTTTTGATTTTTTTATATGTTTCTGAAAGATACAGATTTTAACTTTCAAAAACAACATCCATTTAAAAATATTTATTAGATTAAGATATTAAGGTTGAAAAGTAGCTAAAATTGTTATTTTTGCAATATAAAATTATTTTTAAGTCAAAAACAAAGCATCCAGCGAAAAAGACACGAGAGTAACTTTTTAATTAGATTTATTCAAGAAACTTGAGAATGAATTTTCATTAACGATAAAATCATTTTTGATTTTTCGAACAATTTTATGTTTATGAAAAATGGTCCGGGTCACTTAGCGCAAATCCCTCTGGGCCCTTGGACTATAAGAAAGGTGAGAATTTTTTACAGACACGACAAAATGAATAAAAATTTCAAATACTTTATTGTTCTTTATGAAATTAAAGAATGTTTGCGTATAATTTTTATAAATTTTCCTAGCGTACTCAAGTAATTGCAGAAATCTTCATTGGGTCTAAATGTCTCCAGACAAATCCCATCGTCATAAGGTTTGCTTTTATTATACACCTTTACTATTTGCCTATGGAGGTTACATTTCCATCGTGCCCATCGTCATAAGGTTTGCTTTTATTATAAACCTTTACTATTTGCCTATGGAGGTTACATTTTTTTACAAATGATCTGTGACAAACCTCACATTTAAAAGGTCTTTCTCGATCATATACTGCATTTGCATAAGATTTGAGGTCATTCTTGCAGTCAAATGATTTGTAACAAATATCATATACGAAGGGTTTGCTACAATTATGTACTCTCATGGTATGACTTTTGACTACACTCTGGTATCCGAATGATTTGCGACAAATCTCACATTCAAAGGGTTTGCTGCGATCATGTACTACAGTTAAAATTACATTTGTGCCTAAATTGCATTTGTTAAGTATTTGAATGAACGATCAAATTTTAAAGAAGTTCTTTGCAATATGTTGGCAGCTGTTTGTCACTTTGTCCATAGCTTCTGTTTTAATTTTGTTTTGATTCTGATCATTGTTGCTGTAATTTATATACTGCAAGTGATTTAAAGAATCATTCTCACTTTTCTCAACTGAAAGTTGCGCATCACATTTTCACATTCAAAATTGATTTCCTATTCGTTTAGTTCAGTTTCTTGTTTTCGTCCTATCCTTGAAACTTATGGATATTTTCTTGATACTATTTAGAAAGCATTGAAAAATATTCGAAAAATGCCGTATACCTTTAGATAATTACAGTGAATGAAATGTCTGGACATCGAGTACGTACACATGTGAGATATTTGGATCGATCTCGATGCATTTAATCGTTTCAAAGTATTTCGAAGTCCCTCGTACGAGTGACCGTATATACTGGTAGAAAAATGTCTCGGGAGAGACTACTTTAGAACTGGCTCTCGTCCACATCTGTATAAGTACTTTGTATATAATACGCGTTGCAACCGAAAAAAAGGAGAGTAAGTCCTCTTAAGGTGTATTTTATACATGCTGCACGTTCACGGGGACTGCACATGGCTGAATCGGCGAAGAAACCGACGTATACACACATAAAAACTGCTGCGCGCGGCAATCACACGTAACCATTTCCTTTTAATGAATTAAGCATGTACATTGGCAGAACGTATAATTTCAGATCGAATCACCTCTCGCAATATATACTGCCGATTAAATATATCTTCAGCGGGCCCGGCTTATATGCGCTGATCGGTATGTATAGTATATATATATACGCGCCGAGCGAGCGCCTGCATGGCAAGCAGCCTCGTGCAAAAAGCCCTCGGAGCAGTGCGTGTGCGTATTTTATATATAGAGAGAAGAGAATTGCGAAGACGCACACGCGCACTTAAAATTCTAAAATCTCGCGGTCGCGCCGATATATCGAGAGAACGAGTTACGGACGAGCAGCGACGATCTCTGTGCTGCTGCCCGTACATATACCTACACACACACACACATCGATGCGTAATGACTACAATCATCTCACTCGCGCGTTCTCTTTTTATTTATTTTTTTTTTCATTTTGAAAATGCCCCGATACGCGTGTACACAATGCTATCTCGTCGAATCTCTAAATTGGGCACGTCGGCGTTTTCAAAACACGGAATGATTGCTACGTTCCATCTGCCCAAGCGCACACACATACAGATTTACGCACGGGTGTGTGTGTGGGTAATGCTGCCGTGTGTCTATATTCCGTATATCGACATTATATTGATACGCAAAACTGCAGCTACATACCTATACATAATACGAGATCGGTGGCGGCAGTGGCGGCAGAAGAGTACGATATATCTCACCCTATATATCGTATGTGTACCACACGTGGATCGCAGCAGTGCTGTAAGGAGGAACGATTCAGGATATATAATAATAGAAATTCCGTCGAATATACGTATAAATGTATAACCGTGAAATTTTTCGTATGAAATTTGCACCGGCCAGTCTCTCGACCCTCTCTATGCTCGTTATCCGCTCATGGTCGATGCCTTTTTTTGGCCCTCTGAAATGACAGTAAATTATACCGGCATTGTGCGATACGAGTCCGAATGTAGTTGATCTATACATGGAAAAAGGCTTTTCGCTTGATACTCTTTTTACCCGTCGTGTACGATTAGTCTAGCTTTTTCGTTCATTTCGGAATTTTTATGATACGCATGTATTTGTAGCTGCACTAGACGCCATAAAAAGCATCATTTTATTCTTGAAACGCAAGAGCTTCTGTACATGTGTTTTTTTTGCGCGAACAAGCGAGGTCCTCGCCATAATGGGACGTGTTCAATAAAATTATTATGCCATGCAAATCCTCTCTGACGTAATGGGTTGTCGTTGTGACGCGTGCGCATTTGCGTGCTCCTTTATGTTTTCGTTTGCGCAAAAGGTTGACTCATAGTGGTCGTTGCGTCGCAATTTTTTCGGCGCAATTCTCGATGGATATTCGCATTGATATTTTTTTTATGTGAGTACCGAGTATATGTACCGGCACAGCTGCGATCGTTTTCAAAGACTCAAAGAGACTAATCACTTCCTGCGACGATGTCCAATATAATAAAAGCGCGAGTGTCATTTTTCGAAGGATACGAGTAGAAATAAAATAAAAAGGTAGGTGGATCCGCAGGAAATATCGAGTACACGCTCGATCGATAAAGCAAATCTGCTCCTACGCTTTTGACACATGTGCGTAGCTGAAAATTTCTCATCGAATGGTCGATAAAATCTCCGAGGCGAGCTTACAACACAAACACACACACACACGTATTGCGATTATATCCGAGCAATTTGGCAGTACGAAAAACCCTTTGATGATCGCTCGAAGAACAATCAAGAGAACGAAATACGGCACGAGAGAGGGCCAATGATTGGGCGTATACGCACTGCGCGATCAACAATTGATTGGAGAATACGATACGCGGACAAAACTTTTTCAATAGCAGCGATTCGCATGTAGAATCAAGAGCTGCGAGTGCGCAGAGAGGACGAAATAAGCTTCTCATAAGCTTCTCCAGGCGCGGTCCGCGCGCGGGCGTAATCAATACCCCCTGAGAGATCGACAACGAAAGAAATCCACGTTACTTGTGAGAAAAGAAGGAGCCTTGGTAGCCGCTCTCTTCTTCTCTTATATATACACGGTGTAAGCGCGCGAAGCGCAAAGTACAAAAAAAGCCGAAAAAACTCGGACGCGTGCAACTGGCAGAAGAGCATGTACACGAGGGTGCGTGTGCGTGTGCGTGTGTGTGTTTTCGTTGACAATCCAGCAGCGGTGTACTCTTGCGGTTATGTGCTGCTATTTCCGGGCTAATGATGCTGCCCCGCGCGAGTACGTCCCATTTATGCCCTCGACACGTCTTCGCATTTCTATATATATCGGAGCAAAAGAGCGATCGGTTCCCTTTTTTTTCTCTCCTCGCCATCGCACATAGGTATATAAAGAGGGTACCCACCACGCCTACACTGTCCCATCTATGCACATACGTACGCACGGATATATATTGTATTGCCTCGCGCTTCCTGCGGGTTAAATAAGCGCTACAGGCACGTATAGAGAGTATGTATCGCACACGCGCCCGCGAAAAAAAGAGTGGGCGTGATTCGTCGACGATATATACAATTCTTCTCGATGCTCTGTATAGCCGAATCCTCGGACGCATTTAATATAAAGGGACTAATAGAGCCCTGTGTGTGTAGGAGGAGTAGGCGGAGGAGGAGATCCGAGGATCAATTATACTGTCGCGAGGTGCGAGCTACGAGGAGCAGCAGCAGCAGCTCCAAATGGCCCATCTGTGTGTACGACGAGGCCCCGCGAGCGGCCGATACATCGCGCGCTCATAATACAAACCGCAACAAACGAGTACAATGAGAGTTGCTCCGATTTTTCTCTATTTTAACGCACTAAGCAGCAGCAGCCCCTTTCACCCGCATCTATCATATAGGCGCGCGACCACTCTCGTTTTCCTTTCTTTTCTCTTCCTCGTCTTCGTGCTTCTTCTTCTTCTTCTTCTTCTTCTTCTTCTTCCTCCTAGTTTTTCTTCTATTTTCGAAAGGGAAAAAGAATGGTATTTTTCGGACGTTGCTGTTGTTGTCGTCACCGCTGTTGCCGCGTGATTCCGAGTAGTAGTGACTGCGAGCGCATTTTTTTTCGACGTTATACATATGTCTTTTTGTGTCAACTTCGTCGCACGCGCGCACCTTCGAGGTTTATTTTTACGATAATAAGTCTTAAACGAATTGACTTTTTTTGTATGCGCGACATCTTCGACACGCTTAATAGGCTCATTTCTCGATTATTGTTCGCTTAAAATGAGGTCTTTATACCTCGAGCTAACAATATTTTCTGCGAAATATTCTTGAATGAATCATGTACGAAATGCGCGCATATGCTCTTCTAAATAGTTCAATTTTTTTTTGACAATAGGAGCCTGAAATTAAGATGTATTTTCATGTCTTAAAGGGCGAGGCGTTGCACAATGACCGGGACAAATGGCTGAAAATTTTCCTTTCGTCACCTTTAATTTCAGTTATATGTTCGTGTAAACTTGGCTGTTTATTGCCTTGATGGTTGAGGCTTATTGTGGCGAAAATCGAACTACAATTACACTATGACTCCCTTTTTTGATTAATGATTTATTAACAAGCTGTCAATTGTTCATTTTGCTATTGATATTTTAGTCATGTGTAACGTATAGATCGCTCGTTTGCTTAATTATTTCAATGCAATTAAAAAAAAACATTCACAAAACGAAGGGATAATTATTTTTCCGCGAATAAGTCATGTATATGTACGCTACATGTATAATTGGATACACCTACTTTGTGCAATTCACGAAGACTCATTTGCGAGACGGTAAAAATCGGCTCATTTCACATGGTCGCATGGCATATTTCTCGGAACATTTGTTCGTGCGCCCATGCAGTAGTCTCTGCGTAGTAGCAGCAGCAGAAGACATTAAACGTCAAGCTCGTTATGTTTCTTCCGTAGCGTCGTTAGGATAAAAACGACGACAGGCAAGGGGCAGAAGTAAAAAATAAACAAAATAAAATCACGCGCAGTGAGAGAGAGAAAGTACTGCGGTGTCCTTGTCACTTCACAAATTTGTGTGCCGAGGAAGATCATTTCCTTTTTTATTTTATTTTGTTTATTTTTTCAAGTCGTTTCTTTGCTCGTTACATGTTTTGTCGAGCCTCGTACAAGCCGTTGACACTGAATAGCGTGAGTGGCTTCTCTGTACGACTTAATCGAGTTGCGAATCATTCTTAGAGATTTAAATTTATTATTAATTGCCGTTATTTTATAAATCCTGGTGAATATTACCATCGCAGTGTGTGATTGAATAATATGAATAATTGAATCGATAGCAGAACCATATATAACACTAGAAAGCTAAAGCAATAATGTCGCTTCTATAATAAGATTTTCAAATACGAGAACGTAAAAATCTATATACAAACCTGCGAAAAAAAGTTTTTTATTTTGAGACTCTCACTTTTGAACGCCGACGAATGCCAATCTCGGCTATCAGACAAACATTCGATATTTAATGCGAAAGATGCGTTCGATAAATTGTCATACCGGTTTTATGACGAATGTTTTTCACACGCTGCTAAAAATCTTATTGTGTCTCCGTCAAAGGATCCTAAAAATGAACCTGCCGAATCCAGAAAAAAGCGCGATATATCCGCGTCGTCGTCGATCAAACGTGTTATTAAGAGACAGAAAGACGTGAAGTAGTTTGAATTGCGAAGACAACGCACAAATCGACCTTCTCTCGTTGATTTTTTGTATTTGTACTCATACGAATACGTACGAGACACAAAAATGTGTGTGCCTGCGGTAGGAGTTCAAGTTTAGAGATATATATACATTGCGTCATCGAAGAAACACTTTGGTGTAATGGGAATAACCTTGGACTACGCAAGCAAATCAGCACACATTTACCGGATCCCACATAAGACGACGTGCGTAAAGATCGTTTCTACACGAGTGCAAATTTATTCGTGTTTGTTCCAACGAGATGAGCCATTCGCTCACGGACCACAGTGATTTAACAAAAAATAATCTTCCAGTCTATATAAGTGAACGTTCTTGAACAGGTCAAATCAGTCGTCGTTTGAATCTCGATCGGTGCGCGAGTGAAATTTTTCGTACAATGTCTAAAATCGCGTGTATCTTGGCACTCACTGTGCTTCTAGTCGCTACCACACAAGGTAAATAATTTTTTTTTATTTTAAACATTATTGCTTCACATCCGACGCCTCGAAGCGCTAAATTATCATTGTTTATGTGCTTCGTGATGCAGCCTTGCCTCAATTTTACGACGGATATGGTCCTTACGGCGGATATGGTGGCTACGGTGGTTATGGAGGATACGGTGGTTATGGAGGATACGGAGGATATCCCGGTTACGGTGGATACGGCGGATACGGAGGCGGTTATAATGATTACTATGGGCATTATCCACACTATCATAGTCACTACGACCACGGTGGGCTTCTCCACAAACTGCATCACGCCTATCACGATATAACCGATACTCACGATGGACATTTTAAATAAACAGTTTATCGTTGACCGAAGGTCTGCAGTCAGATGGAGAAAAAGTTTATTTGGTGCTAATAAGTTTAATATAAGTTATAGTGTGTAACATGACTGAATGTAATATATTTTTTCACTAGTATTATATGAGCTTGTTTATTGATTTAGAATTACCTTATTTTTCTTATTTTTATTAAAAATAATTAGCTTCATATCTTTATGAATAAATATTCATAACAGTTCGTAACAAATTTTAATATTTTGTGGTCTGTTGTTTTTTCGATTCAGCAAACTAGTTCTCGATTCATTTTTTTCTCTGATATAAGAAAAAAATATAAATAATTTCAAAACTCGTGATATCGAAGGGTGATTTAGGAGAACGCGAAAACAAACCTGCAAGACTGTGTAAACCGCAATCGCTTGCATATAGAGGCGAAAAACGAATGCACACACGCGCAAATGCGATTCTTCATGCAAACCACGCGGCGAGTGTGTACATACAGCGTCGTGTATATTATTATATTCGCGAGGTGGTAAAAGAGCTGTACGCGTCGATGAAAGACGCGCGGAGCTAAAAGTCAAGCCGATTTCGAGCACACGTCTCTCTTTTACACTTCTCTCAGGTACTTATCGAAAGGTAGAGATCTCTCGTCTCTCTCTACACCTTTACGTTTGTAAGTATTATTACTCATATAGAGACAATACTTCGGTAAGGATTATGTGTGTGTATAGAAGCCACGTTGTATAGTGGGTATTACGAGAGACAGGCGAGGAAATTGTGAGCGCGAGCACGCGTGAACTGTGGCTGCTGCTGACGTTGGGGCTGTTGCAATAGTGTAAATCACGAGCAACATAAACGGCTCGACGGAGATAATATTTTCTTAACACCTCGTGAAAAGGAGCTTCGCGTTGCCTTAGGTTCAATAATTCTTTGTGTATACAGATACAAGGCTTTCCAATATTCGCGCAAGGTAGTGTATGTGTGTGTATATAAATAAGCCACTGACAGGTTGAGGCGGTAAATTTTTACTCCGTGATTGCTGCTCCTTTCGACTCTCGTTATGAGCACTATGATCGAACAGAAGATGTATATAAGAGCATAAATCGATGTATGTATCTCTATTTTGTATATTGCCTGCATCTATGCGCGCATTTAGTCATTCGTTTTTACCTTTTCGATACGAACAAAATGAGCTTTTCGAGCGGATCATTGGTTTAATGACCGCGCATCAATGCTGTGTTCTCATGAATCAAAACCACATATACTCGCACACACACACACGCAAACGAGCATAATTACGCTGCGCCTCTAATGAACATGAAAATGTGAAAATAATTGGCGTACCAAAAAATTCTCTTCTATAGAGCGCGTATACATCTTGCGTAAAAACCTAACGACTGCGAGGATCATTTTTGATCGTCCAAAAAGAGCCGCTGGCTGCAGAAGTATTATATACACACATACATACACAGGCGGCGGCGTCGGCAACCGTTGCAAACATCATCGCGGCACGTAATTGACTGTACACCACATGGCGCCAGCTCGCTGCAGTGCAGATCGTCCTCGTGCGCGCACGAGCTTTTACCTAGATGTATCGTCTGCGAGCGTAGGCGTAATCAGTCATGCATAATCGAGCGAAAAAGATTTACTTTTCTGAACGCCTGCGTACGAACGTTGTATATATCCAAGGTCGATAGATGAAGAGGAAAGAAAAAACAACAACAGCAAACAAACAAGAGGCTGCTCTAGGCTGCGCATGATTGCAGTGCCGCGTGCATCGCGGCGCGCGCTACAATGTGCATGTATATAGCATGTATATACACTTATAATGGCTGCTGGATTATCCGATGCATTACCCTGAATCTCGCGCATGGGATATTAGTTCCATGGTGCAGGTAAAAGGTATAGAAATTGCGAGGCGCCTTACTTGCCTTCCAGCAACCTTTACGTGAATGGATAGATATTACCGTGCAGGTATTCATAGTTTTCCAACTAAAGAAAAGTTTAATGCTTTCTTGATAAACCAGTTTAAAATATCCACTCGACGTTGAATCGTTAAGAAAATTGATTTTTGAAATTCGTTGATTTGTTTGATTGCATTAGTAAGAAGTTAAGCTGAGTAGCGAACATCTTGTGTGCTTTTTTGCCAATTTTACTATTTTTCTAACAATATGTTTTTTTTTATTAAAACTGTAAAGCAATTGACACTGAAATCATTATACAATCAACTTTTTATCTCATTATCGAAAACAGATGAAACTCATTTAATAGCACATTACTGGGAAATTAATCGATGATTTGAATATTTATTGCTCTTTGACTGAGTAATCGTTATAATTGATATTTCTCTCCCCAAAAGCGCAATCAAGTAACCCCTTTCATTGCTCGGTCATCAAGGGACGGATATTATGTATAGTAGAACAGCAGACGGAAATTGAGGACGATTGATTCTGTGATTGGATTTAGATTTTTAAAATTTTTTCTATATTCATTCAATTATTTTTGAAGAAGTAATTGTTATCGTGACTGCATTAAAACATATTTTATCAAATTTCTCTTGTGAGAATATCAAGCTTTTGCAAAAAAAGTATCTACAAATATAAAAGATAATGATCCACGTTGTCGGCTTTCTTTTCTTGTTTTAATTTTTTTTTCTTTGTTTCAAACCTGCTATATGCATCATGGATAGTTTAAGTCTGTAATGGCTTTTAATTACTTCATATTGGGGTTGCTACCTACCGCACTGGCGCCATCATTTTATTATCGACCGCCGTTTTTTTACCATATACACACTCATTTATGTACGTCATCTCAAAAGTACATTAGCAAGAGTCGAGCATTTTTTTACAGCTCTTAATGATATTGTTTTGAAAATAAAATTTAAGATTTTGCTTTCAAATTAATAAATTTTTGCACTCGTTTGATTTTTTTTGTTCGCACGACGAATCATTTGCTACTTTAGGTTTTAGAAAGTACCCGGTTATACAAAAGAGTTCTAAAGACGCGGTTAAGCAGAACTGTATTAACAGCAGCGATGAATATTAATTACCAGTTTGACTAGAGCTGGTAGTGGAAAGTTTGCGTATAAGAATACATACTAGTTAGCATAATTACACAAAAAGCTCATAATATTGTTATTTTACAAAAAGTTATTACGCAAATTATATATTTTCAATTTATTAAATGACACAATCAAAGCAAAAGATGAAATACAATTTTTGGCGCTTCGTAATTCACACCAAGAAATAAAAGTCCTTATAGAGTCTCACCTCACCACTATTTGACACCATGCAGTAGATCCTTAGCATGTAAGCCCATCAAACATTCTGAGCATTTCATTTAAGGTTTTTACAAGAGAGATAAAAAGACAGAGAGAGAGAGAGAGAGAGAAAGGTGCGAGGCAAGAAGTGACTAATGCGTCTGCGAGAGATGAAGCTGCTGCTGCCGATGCCGCCGCCTCGGTCGTTGTGCGTTATATACTCTACCTGTATGGCACAGTCGAAGTCGCCGCGAGTTCAAAAGGACCCGTTGGCGCCGCTACCCCTCGTAACATCGCTATACTTATCCACGCTCGCGCTGAGTGGATGTAAAAAATTGACCATTGGCTACTCTCCGCATGCACACAAGCACACGTGCTTCACATACATGACTGATTGCTCGCACGGGTAGTAATAATTTTCAAAGATACTCGAGAGATAGATTTGTGAAAGACTGAAGAGAGCTAGTAGTACGTTTTGTACGCGTCTGTGTTACAAACGTGCCATTCATCAACTTGGAAATTAATTCGTGCATTGATTGTGTGACTCGATATAAATTAAGACGTCTCTTGTGTTCAGCATAACATATCCATATTCAACGTGTCCTTAAAAAAAAATTATGACAGGCGTATACATTTTATTCCCGGCTATATATGCGGTAAAAATCTTCACACCCTTGACAGGAGATGATTATCATCACAAATCGAATAATTCACACGTAATAGCAACGTAAAATTGATGGCTCTCAACATCTCCATCGGGCACTCAAAAAATAGTAAATTACAAAACGACATCAGTGAGTGTAAAATTATTCTTTAATTATTGAGATCCTAATCTATGACATGTTTGCTTTCAGATTAGCCGGTGTTTTGACACTTTTTAATTGTAAACATAAATACGAAACAACCTATCTGGATTGCTTTTATGAGTTCGTATGGAGAAATAACTCTGAAATGTCCGAGAGATGACGCTAGTTCAGTGAATTACGAAAACTCGAGCATACACACTAGACCGGACCACTTTGACCTCGATGTTTAAAGATCGCCTGGATACCGGCAGATTCTTAAAGTATAAGTCTTTACAAGAAAAAAGCCGTGTCTACGAAGTCCGAAAAGTGACGGGAACCGGTCTCGATCGATTTTTGAAGTTTAAAAACGTGGTTCTAATTTGAAGCAAATTTGCTCAGTTAAAACTACACTATGAAGCTTTTCTCTGATCAGCGCTAATGATGAAATCGGTTTCAAAGAGACATTTTTTTTTGTATTTTTGCATGGAGAATCGAA
>CACVKI010145640.1:2017-21356 GCA_902732785.1 Trichogramma evanescens | reverse complement strand
GACACTGGGAACGGACTCGCGGGGGCAGTGGTTGCCACCCCACATCGCTTGGGGTAGTGGATGGGTTGGGTGAAAGAGCTGTGGGCGTAACAGCCTCGAGCAGCTCTGGATCTGTAACTCGTCCACGACTTGTGAGTTGCGGCCTCAACTCGGGCGCCGGCCTGCATAGCCGGTAGGGGTAGAATAGGCCCCGCCCCCCACCGAGGGGCCCACTGGAAGCTTGTCACTTCCAGTGGGATTCGGTAGTCGGGGGTGACCGAGTCGTCGGGTTCCTGGGAGATTTCGATTTCTTGGCAAACCGGCGGCGAAGTCAGCCCCGACGCGCTGGCTGGGCGTATCTCAGCCCCTTTGTCCAAGGGGACCGTGTGGATAGGCCGAAAGGCAAATGCTGCACGCAAAACACCACAGACAACTATGTCCCTATACCATTTAGCGAAGCGACTGCCAAGGGAACGTCATCTCCCTCGCACAGTCTCTCGGGCCTAATCGGTCGGGTTTTCCGGCTGCTCGAGTTTCTGTGCGCTTAAGTCGCAAGCGCGGCAATCTGAACGTCCTCGGAGCCAGGACGACTGTCATTCGCTCTGGCGCGTGCTAAATGGATACCGGCCGGTCCTTCTCTTCTCCCTAAGTGGACGGGTGAGAGCGGATCGGTGCTGGGCTAATCAGATTACGCTATTTGAGTTCACACACACTTTCTCTTTACTTACTGATCTTCGTCGCCTGTTTGAGTCCATATGTTGCGTTATGCCGTGCACGTTGTGCGCGGCGCTATTTTTGCGTTACGTCGCGTCATATGGCGCGGCGCTAGTCCTTTTGCGTTTTTGAGTTGCAATGGCGGCGTTTGGGAGGTGGTGTGAGATGTGTGTGTGAATCTTCGGCAGGCAATGCGTATGGACTTGTTGCCGGGGTCGCTGGCTGCGTTTTTCGCTTCGTTGGGGAAGCAATGCGTTTGGACTCGTAAAAATTTTCGTCAGTTGGTAAAGCGTAAGGACTTAGTCTCTTTTACAGTTCACGTTCCCCGCGTGCGATGCGCGCCGCCTGCGCCCTCCGGTGATGGGTCGGTGTAATTTGCCAGCCATCTCGCTGCCGGTTGGACTTGGGGTTAGTCTGACAGCCTGGATTCACGGTGCCACGAGCCAGTGGTGATCGAAGTGATGTGAAAGTGCAGCGCTGTCGTTCGCCGTTTCCGGACTTCGGTCCGACAGGGCGACAAAAAATTAAACTACCAATGCGAAAATGGTCAGCGCAACTGAAACTGAAAGAGACCCAAACCCATGAAAGAATAATGAACGTAACGGAGAAAACCTTACCGCAGCAGAGGGATTCGGACTCTCAGCTGCCGGTGGCAGAGAGTAATCAGAGCGGGGGCTCTTTTCTGTCATCGTCATCCAGCTACCCCGACATCCCAGAAATCATTGTCCCGAAGAATCCTGAAGCGCCAGATAGCGTATTAGAGAAACCAACAATCATTTCTCTCAGGAACAGCATAAGCAGCATCGCTAGCAACATTAGCGAAGCTGGCTCTGAGCCGAAAAAGAGAAAGGTGATCGAAAATGATCACGAGATGGAAATAGAGTCGAACTCTGCCAAGTCCGATTCGTGCCTTGCAACGAGATTCGATGAGCTACAGGATGAAACTCATGCTGGACTGGAACGCATAAGAGTCAGGCATAAATTTTCTAGTGTCCTCACGGACTATGTCAAGCAGCAGTTTCACATCGTGAAACGAATAGCTCTCGAACTGGCTTTCGAGAATACGCGGCTTGCCGCCAAGAATGAGTACCTCAGCGATCTCGTTGATAGGAGACTCTTGCCCTCTTATAGCTCAGTGGCTGCACAGGGCGCGGTCGCCCAAAGTTCCCGTCCTCAGCAGAATCTCCTGGCTCCCAAGCCCAAAACCCAGAATAAGCTCAAGCCTTTGTCCCCTTCTCCTTCCGCTGGCAGGAAGAAGAGCAAAACCAAAAAGAGTTTCGTCGTGGTGGTCTCTTCCTCTAAAGATGAGCCACGGGTGGACTCAGAAGTCCTGATGTCCGTGCTCAAAAGTACAATTGATCCGGTAGGAGATGGAATCCATGTCCGATCGGTCAATAAGTCGCGCTCTGGTCGGCTTTTCGTAGAGACTGCGTCAAAACAGGACCTCGAGAAGCTGATCAGCAATGCTGGTCTAAAGGAGAAGGGAGTCTCCGTGACTCTGAAGGAGAGGCGGCTGCCACGCATGATAATTTATGACGTGCCAGTCGTTCAAACCGACTCTGAGCTCAGTCAGCTTCTTAGGAAGCAGAACCCGATCCTGACTCCGCAGCAAGTATTGAAGCCCATCTTCAAAGTAGGTAAGCGTGACAGTGAGGTCATACACTGGGTGATGGAAGTCTCCCCAGAATGCAGGGACACGTCATTGTCAAAGAGGGCGGCCTGTACATGGGGTGGCGCCGTTGCCAAGTGAAGGAGCATTGTGCTCTTACAAGATGTTTTAAATGTCAAGAGTTCAGTCACATCGCCAAATATTGCAAAGAGGTAGAGAACACGTGTGGCAAATGTGGTGTAGTGGGCCACACCTTCAAAGAATGCACGCTTGAGAGACAGGCAAAAGTATGCGTGCCGTGTAGGCGAGCGAAGAGGCCTTTTGATCACTTGCCTGATACAAAGTGACCCCTGTACATCGCCAAGCTGCGCAAGTTGGCTGCGAGCGTCGAGGGGGGAAACTCATCCATAGCATAAGAAATGGCCGATAGAACTCTTCGACTCCTCCAGCTCAACTGTCAGCGTGCGAAGCAAGTCATGTATGACGTAAGTAAGGTCATGGTCGACCAAAAAATCGACGTGGCGCTCCTTCAGGAGCCCTGGGTATATGGCGTTGAGCCTGTGGGGCTGCCTGGCACCTTTAGGAAGTTCCGAAGCAACAGCGGCAAAGCAGCCATCATCGTCAATAATGACAAGATGGACTGTATGCAAGTTAACGAACTAACAACAGAAAACGCTGTCTCCGTATGGCTCAGAAGCGGTGGCCTTGATTGCTGCGTGGTCTTACACCACTGCCAGTATGGTGGCAACATCGAAGATGAGATTGCATTTTTGGAACGCGTAGTGGAATCCGACTACGAGAATGTTCTCCTTGGACTTGACGCAAATGCGTGTAATCAGCTCTGGTTCTCGAAGGACGCGAGCGGTCGTCGCCGTGGCGAGGCGGGGCGCAGAGGAGAGGCACCCGCGAAATTTGCGATCGCCACTGACCTTTTGATACTTAATCAGCCATCCCAGTACTTTACGTTCTCTGGTCCTAGAGGCCAGAGTGAAATCGATTTGTCGCTTGCGAGGGGCTGGCGTGGCTCAAATTGGTCATGGGAGATTAGACCTGACCTGTGCCACTCAGACCATAACGCGATCATTCTGGTCGCGGAAGGCGGTGCACCGCATGGTGCAAGCGCGCCGTGTACAGAGCCCAGATACAAAATGACAGAGCAGGGCGCGGCCCTCGTCGCGTTCTTCGTGAAAACCGAGGCCGAGCAGTTTGGTCAACAGAGCTACGGCGATCTCAGTCCGTCTAAGCAGGTCCTGCTTCTTGAGTCATGGGTGAGTGCTGGCAGTGCTAGCACGCTGCAAAGGAAGCTTCCTGGAGGAGCGAGGATCACATGGTGGAACGACCGCTTGCAAAACCTAAAAGATCGCCTTGGTCGGCTGCGGCGTTCTCACCAGGTATCAAGGCGAATTAACAGCACCACTACTGAGTCTCTGGGTCTAGCGTACCGCTCCAAGTTAGGAGAGTACAAAAAGGCGATAACAGAGGCAAAAAATAGCGATTGGCGCAGATTCGTGCAGGAAAAGGGTAGCATAGATCCGTGGGAAGTGGTGTATCGGATCTGCAGCGGTAGGGGTGTCTCGTCTAATATCCCTAGAATCAGCAAGGCCAATACTCCCTACAGCAGCTGGTCCGAAAGCGCCAAAACCCTTCTGGCTAAATTTTTCCCAGAAGATCCCAACTCAGTCGCTCCTCTGCCTTTAGCGAGGAGTGGCTTGGATTCCCATTCTTGGGAAACTAGTGAGGTAAACTCGGCTTTCAAGTCACTAAAAAAGGGCAAGGCCCCGGGTCCCGACGGGATCAGCAATATTTTGCTGCACAAGATTTGGTACGCGATCCCGTGTTTTGTCAAGGTGCTGTTAGACACGTGTCTGCAGAAAGGTGTCTTCCCCGACGAATGGAAGATCGCCAGAATTGTCGTGCTATACAAAAGGAACGGCAAGGATCCTAGCAAGGCGAGATCATACAGGCCCATCAGTCTCTTGAACGGCATGAGTATGGCAGAGCTTCTTCTGCAATAGAAGGGTCTTCGTGGCAAACAGAGGGGTTGACTTGAAGTGTTGGCGTGACCTGCAGCGAGGCTGCCTGCAAGGCTCTATTGGCGGTCCTATAATCTGGAACTTGGCCCTGGACGAGTTGCTCCGCCGCCTAAATGACTTGGGCATTCCGACTGTCGCGTATGCAGACGATACCACCTGTCTGATACAAGGTGACTCGCGGGCTCGTGTAGAAGCGGTTGTCGAGTCGGTGCTCAAGGAAATTTATAAGTGGAGCGATAAATACGGGGTCGATGTTTCGGAGGAGAAGACGGAGCTGATTCTTCTAAAAGGTACATATTCGGTCAAGTCAAGAAGCGTGAAAGTCGATAGAGGTGGTATTCCCAGGTGGGTCACGTACACAACGGAGGCGAAGCTACTTGGGTGCATTATTGGTGAGAGACTTAGCTTCACCACGCATGTGAAAGAGTTAAGAGAGAAACTGTCTTCTAGGCTCGGTGGTCTTCGTCGCGTCCTGCGTAAAAGTTGGGGCGTGCAGGATAGGGTCGCGAGAACGTGGATTAAAGGAATCTTTGAAGCGATGGCTCTGTATGATATGGCTAACTGGGGCAAGGCTCTTAAAAGAAAGGACATGAGAGAAGAGCTCGTTCGATGTCAGAGAGTGGTTCTGAGTGCGTGCATGAGAGTCTGCCATACGTTTCCCACGGTGGCGATGCAGGTCTTGGCCGGCTCTCCGCCGTGGGACTTGCAGTGCCTCATGAGACGCACTAGGTATAAGATCAGGCGTGGGCTCGCCCTCGACGATCTCGATTTGATTGCCGATGACGGGTCCGGTGTGCGAAACCTCCTCGCTACATGTAACGAGATGGCCATGGACAGGTGGCAGGAACAGTGGGATTCCTCCGACAAGGGTAGAGTCACGTATGAGTTTGTCCCTCACGTGAGGATCTCACAGAAATGGTCTAAATGGTTGAATGTGGGACGGCTCGTTGGCTACATCCTCACAGGCAAAGGAGGTTTGAACTCATATCAGAATGAAATTAATCGTGCCCCTAGCCCACTTTGCGAGTGCGGTGCAGTGGAGAACTGGCTGCACATGCTTGTTCACTGTCCGCGATACGAGGCATTCAGGAGTCTCGACGAGTTGGGGGTAAGGCCTCGGCCTGACGCTACCTTTGACTTGTCTGGGATCCTGTCCTCGGAAAACACCTTTAACAGGCTGACTGAATTCATCTCACGCGCTTGTAGCGTGAGATCGTCTACTACTTAGTCTAGTTTGTGTTAGTCCCCTTCGTTGTTATTTGTTTGTTTTAAGTATTTGACCGACTAATCTCACGTGCTGTGGCGTGAGATCGTCTCTAATCTAGTCTAGCTTAGTTTAGTAAGCTTCTGCTTATCTGTGATATTGTATTTTAGCACCCTTGACGGACTGTTCCCACGCACTTATGCGTGGGTCCGTCTACTTTTTAGTCTAGTATAGTATTTGCGTTACCGCAGGAAGTGTTTTTGCACTTTGGGCTTAGCGTACCCACGGACCCGAGCTTATGCCTACCAGGTGCAGGGTTAGAGAAAACCCAACCTGGGAGCCGTGAGGCGTTCGTCGACCGGACGTGAAACGGTACCACGGGGTCGGGGAAGCCCTTCGGAATCTCTCCGAAGCCCCGACACGGGAACGTACTCGTGGCGGCAGTCGGTTAGAGCCAACAGCGCTGGCTTTTGGGTTTCCCACGGCGTGTGAGTTGCGTACCATCAACTCGGGTATCCGTCCTGCATAGGCGGTAGGGATTTAAATAGGTCCCGAGCCTCACCGAGGTCGCCTGCTTCGCTCTTTCGGTAAAGGTAAATCGGCAGATGTGGCTTGCTGCATCGCGATGGCAAAGCGTATCTTTGCTCGATGCCCTACGGGGACGAGTCAGTAGGTCTACGGACAGGTATGGCACGAGAAATAAGACACCGACTGTCCCTATACCATCCTCCTCGTGGTCGTGACTTTGTCGCAGTGAGGGGGCCCGAGTTCTGATGGGTGGCAAGCCAGCCACTTATCGGAACCGCTAACAACGACCAAACTAACCAACAAAAATGAGCGGGTTTAAAACAGAGGTTATACCCCAGGTGGTAGGGACTAAAGCGCCCAAATCCACCCCTAACTTTTATCGGGTCAAAGCTCCGGTCGCTAGTGGCAGCCCTTTGGATTCTTGGGAGGGCAAAAACCGCAAATTTGGGAAGGTAGTTAGGAAAGAGGAGGAGAAAAATGTTAAGCCGAGGTTCAAGAAGACGGAGCTTCTTCAGCCTCAGGTTGTGGTACACAGGAGTCAGGATGGGACAGTGCAGTCACTGGGTAGGGAGAGTTTGGAAAAGTTGAGGGAGAGGGTGCTCAGAAGAGGGCTGAGGGCAGAGCAAGCTCCACTTCACGGTCCTCGATTCCTGAGGATGCTCGGCTCGATGCGATCCGTAGCAGATCTGACTCTAGAGGGGATGGTTCTTCGACGCGGTGCTCCTCAATGGAATACGTCGATGGTAGCGCGAAGAGAGGGCTTTCTTCCTCGGAGTGCTTGTTTCCCGATTGGTACAAGGCCAAGAAGGGCCGTACTGCCGGGGAGGATGTGGACAAAGATAAAGACAAGGCGAAGAAAGAGGAGAAGGCGCTGAGTGAGGAAGAGGTTTTGTATAGCGATGACCGCAAAGTACAGCAGGTGGTGTTGGCAAATGCGAGGAAGAGAATAAAATAGAATAGAATCGTTTATTAGGCAAGGCAATGCCGTATGCCTCGAAGACAAATACATAAAAGAATACAATTTTGGTAAATATTTAAAGAGAGAGGAAGAGAGAGGAGAAGATGAGGGAGAAAGAGGAGAAGATGAGGGAGAAAGAGGAGAAGATGAGGGAGGAAAAGGCAAAAAAGCCTGAGGAGGACGTTGATTACGTCGGAATGACGCGTGAAGTCATGGACGGTCTCACCCATCATATGGCTCTGGAGGCCTCTAAGATTCCAAAGATGACAGCGGCTGAGGTGACCACGAAAGTGGGTGCGTTGAAGGACATCATTACCCGCCTGGTTGCGGAGAATGGTGCCTTGAGGGCAAAGCTGAAAGTTGGAAAGAGGGTCGAAGGCAACTATGGGCTAGTGTTAAGGGAAATGGTGTTGTTGGGGATGGTGGCGGAAATGATTTTTGTGGTGTGAATGCGTCTCTCTGTGATAGGCCAGTCCAAGCAATTAACGCTGAAACGCCAAAAAAAGTGGTGAAGAAGAGTTATGCGCTAGTGGTCATGGATCGAAAGGTTAAGGAAACAAAAAAGGTAGAGAAGAAGCTTAAGGAGCTAGGTAAGGGGATGGGCTTTAAGATGGAAGGAATGCGTGGAACAAAAGACGGTAGGTTGATTGTGCAGCTGGCAAACGAGGAAGAGATAAAGTAAATGATGGGCGAGAACAAACTGAAGATGGCTGGAATGAGTGTTGAGAAGCCCCGAAAGTTTCCGTCTCTGGTGCTCGTGAGGGCGGTGCCAAAGGACATGAGTGATGACCAGCTCCTTGATGAGATTCACACAAGGAATCTTGTGGGTCTGGTCGACGCTCAGGAGTTCGAGGCGAGTACGAGGGTGAATATGAGGATTGAAGGAAGGGATAAAGCAAAGGATGGACGAGTTCTGGAGATGTCTCAGGGAGTGAAGGAGATTCTTTTGAAGAGAGAAAGAGAGCAGAAAGTGTACGAGGGCTGGGGCGTCTGTTACGCGGAGGTGTTTGAGAGAGTTCAGCGGTGTTTTGGGTGTTTTGGCTTCTCGCATAGGGTGGCTGATTGTAGAAAGGAAAGGTTGTGTAGTAGGTGCTGTGAGACGGGGCATGTTGTCAAGGACTGCCAAAAGCAGCCGTCCTGTGGCTTGTGCAGAGAGAGGGGCAAGCCCCACAACCACTCGGTACTGTCGGAGGACTGAGTTGAAGTGGAGAATTGAAAAATGGCGGGAGAGAGTGCAGGGGTGAATGAAAGATGTGTAAATCTGAGGATTGTGCAGCTCAACTGCCAAAGGGCGACGTGTGTAATGCATGATCTGGGTAGTGTTGTGAGTGAGGATCGATTGGATGTATTGTTGTTTCAGGAGCCATGGGTGTATAAGGAAAGAGTGTGTGGTCTATCAGGGTATATGAGAGTGTATGGAAATGACAATCTGAATGCTGCAGTGGTAATTGTTAATGAGAATATAGAGGCGATGTTGGTGAGTAGGGGAGAATGGGGTGCCTGTGTGTGGATGAATTGTGACTTTGGGAGTGTGAGTGTTGTTTCGGTGTACATGCAATTGAGGGTGAATGTCCAGGGAGCTTTGGATTACATGAGTGAATGCTTGAAAGGTAGAGTGATAATTGGAATAGATGCAAATGCCTGCTCGGCCTTGTGGCACAGCAAGCCGAGTAGGCGGTCGAGAGACAATCGGGAAAGCTCTGAGAAAATTGTGGAGTGGATAGATGAAAAAGGAGTGAATGTGTTGAATCAGCCGTCCGATGTGTACACGTTTTCGGGTGAAAACGGAAGGAGTGATATTGATGTGAGTGTATGCAAGGGATTGAATGATTGAGATATTGAATGGACCGTGAGGGATGATAGAGGAGTGTCCGACCACAACCCGATATACATAGACATATCGGTGTTGTCGGTGGAAGCAGCTGAGCTCGGAGAGAAACGTCAATGTCCCTAGGTAAGCTCGGAGCCAAGGGTGCTCAGTTGGCTACTACTCTTCAGGAGCTGGCTGCAGGACTGGGATATGGTGATTTTGTGGGTATGTGTGTGAATGAGAAGGTAGGGATAATGAATGAATGGGTTAAAAGATGTGATGAAAATTTGGGAAAGAAGAAAAAATTTAAAAGGAAAATTGTCTGGTGGACGGCCGAGTTGGAGCGAAAGAAGAGAGAGGTGGGGCGACTAAGAAAGAAATGGCAGCGTGGACGAAGAGCGAATGATATTGGTGAGAATGAGCGACAGGAAAGACATAGAGCGAGTGTGAGGGAGTATAAGAGAATGATGGCTGAGAATAAGAGAGAAAATTGGAGGATGTATGTGAGCAATGAAGGGAACAAGGATCCATGGGGAGGGGTGTATAGAATAATAAGAAACAGGGGTAGACACAGAGAGTTGGCGTCCCGCGCACCCGAGCTGGCCTACCAAGTGCCGAGGAGACAAGTTCTCAAACCTGGAAGAGGCCCCTAACAGGGTCTCGAACGCCGACTGGGCGCTAAACAGTACCGCGGGGTCGGGGAGCCCCCACGGAGGTGAAACTCTGTGACCCCGACACTGGGAACGGACTCGCGGGGGCAGTGGTTGCCACCCCACATCGCTTGGGGTAGTGGACGGGTTAGGTGAAAAAGCTGTGGGCGTAACAGCCCTAAGCAGCTCTGGATCCGTAACCTGTCCACGAAGTGTGAGTTACGGCCTCAATTCGGGCGCCGGCCTGCATAGCCGGTAGGGGTAGAATAGGCCCCGCCCCCCACCGAGAGGCCCACTGGAAGCTTGTCCCTTCCAGTGGGAATCGGTAGTCGGGGGTGACTAAGCCGTCAGGTTCCTGGGAGATTTCGATCTCTCGGCAAACCGGCGGCAATGTCAGCCCTGAAGCACTGGCTGGGCGTATCTCAGCCCCACGCTAAATTGGGCCGTGTCAATAAGACGAAAGGCAGGTGGGGCACAATAAATCACAAGGAATATATATATGTCCCTATACCATAACGGCGACGTGCTTGGCAACCGTTCGGTGGCCGAGATAAGGGCCCTCGTGAAATTCAAGTTCAAACGTGGGCCAAAGGAAACAGGCAAGTCATCCTGCCACATCCTCGAGGCGGATCCCGCGTTTCGCGAGGCTCTTATCAAAGCCAAGAAGGTGTACCTTGGCACAATGCGCTGCCGGGTTGGCAGCTACAATGGAGTAACGGTCTGCTACAAATGTAAGGGCTTTCACCATACGACCAAAGCATGTCGTAGCGAGGCCCTATGCAGAAAATGCCGTGGGGAATACGATTCGAACGCGTGCAAAAGGGAGGCGCGAAAGGACTTCTGCGCACGATGTAAGAAGCGCGGCCTCGAGCATGCACACGACCCGGGAACGACTTGTCCGCTATATCAAGCGGAAGTCCGGCGCATGAAACAGCGCAATGGCTAGCCTGAAAATAGCCAGGCTAACCTAGGGAGATCGAGGCTTGCCTCCGATGAGTTGGTGGTCTCCGCGGTAAGCGAGGGCATAGATGTCCTCCTCATTCAGGAGCCATACGCATACAAGGGGCGGGCGTGTGCGCTCGGCGGCTTCTCCCGCGTTGTCATCACTGGTCAGAAAGGAGAAGAGTCTCCCTGGGCAGCGGTGGTCGTTTCGAGCCCGAATATTACGGCTACGCATCTGCGGCAGCACTCGTCGGCGCACTGTGTCTGCGTGGAGCTGTCGGGTGCCTTCGGGTCCGTGGTGGTGATAAGTCAATATTACCAGTTCAGCCACGAGCCCGAGGTGCACATCGACTACCTGGATCTTCTCCTTAGCCGCCTAAGATCCAGGAGAATAATTATTGGCATGGATTCGAACGGCACGTCACCACAGTGGAGCTGTCAGGTGCAGGCCGCGGATGAACGCGGGCTTTTGCTCGAAGAGGTGATACACAGACATGGGCTTCATGCTGTGTATCAACGAGGACATCCGAGCACTTTAGTCCGTGGAAGACTAAAGGCACGTGGACCATGACAGAGATGTCAAAAGCCATCAAATCCATGAAGAGAGACAAAGCCCTAGGCTCAGACCTTGTAGAGACAGACGTAATAGTGGCTATCTCAAAGAGCCAGTCAGGTGTGGAACTGCTGGGACTCTTAAATAAGTGCAGATGCGTGGGATACTTTTCACATGCTTGGAAAGATGCCACCCTCAGGATCCTGCTGAAAGGACCAAATAAGGATGAAATATGTCCCAAATCCTACAGGCCCATCTGCTTGTTGTCAGTCATCAGGAAGCTGCTGGAACGCATAATGAGCAATAGCCTCAGAGGAACATCTCTGGACCCACGCTTTGAGAGGGACGCAGCACGACCTTTCTTATAGCAGAAGTACTAAGAAAGATAGAAGCTACCAATGAGAATATGGTGCTGGCGATATTTTTCGATGTCACTGGAGCCTTCGATAATCTGCGGTGGAATGACATCATTGGCGAATTACAAAGGAGAGACTGCCAAGAGGACCTCCAGGTTGGTACAGAGCTACCTTCAAGACAGAAGAGTGACAATCCAGGGCACAAATGAAGAAATCAGAATCGGTCTGAGCAAGGGATGCCCACAAGGCTCCATACTGGGCCCGTCATTGTGGAATTTATGCGCAGACGGGCTCCTACAGACGATAGAGAGTGTCGGTGGCACGGGCTACATGTACGCTGATGATTTGGTGATCCTGGTCATGGCAAACTCCAAGAGGGAACTTGTAAGAAAGGCGCAACCCCTGGTTGACAGTATAAGTGCATGGTTCCGGCAAAAGGACCTCCAGATATCAAAGACCAAAACTGAGATGGTAATACTTAAAGATAGAGGCAACGCTCCTGGCAACAAAAGAGGCACAAAGAAGAACCTCCTGAAACTAATGAAGGGGTCCATCACAGGATCACTGGTGAAAACTGGCAGAGGAGGAAAGAGACCACCGATAGTGAGGCTGGACGGGGTTAGCATAAAATATAAGGACCACGTAAAATACCTAGGTGTGACACTGGGCACCAGATGCTCCATAGCTGAGCATATCAGCAGCATAGGAACCAAAGCTAGAACCCCGTTCGAGAAGCTGGCAGTTATATGCAGAGCAAGATGGGGACTGTCGTTTAATAAAATCAAGACGCTCTACAAGGGAGTATTTGTATCCACAATGGCATACGCAACTGAGGCATGATACCCACTGATGAGTGCCACAATGTGTGAGCAGGCGCAACGACACCAAAGAATCCCACTGCTGCGTGCTAGCAGAGCCTACGTGACAACGTCAATCGTGGCATTGCAATTATTGTGTGAAGAAATGCCCATTGACTTGGAACTAAGAAAGAGATATCTATGGAACCAGATAAAGAAGGGAGAACCCTTCACGGTAGGTAGCATGAGCTATGCACCAGGTCAGAATTGCACAGAGGCAAAAAAACAGGTCAGCGATGAAATCCTAACCATCTGGCAGACAAAATGGAACAACAGCGACAAGGGGCGTACGACGTACCAGTACTTCCCAGATGTCAGAAGGCGAATAGAGGCAAAATGGCTGCAACCGGACAACTATAGTGCGCAATTCATGACGGGACATGGTGATTTCAGTTCCCGGCTCGCAGAGCTTGGACTGAAGGAACAAGGAACGTGTCGATGCGGCGAGGATGAAACACCAGATCACATCCTTTGCAGATGCCCCGAGTATGCAGACTTAAGAATAGGCTCTATAGAAGAACTAAGTGATCTAGAAACAGACACGGGACTGGAAGACAAACAAATGTTAATGAGAAGAGAAAAAGTCTTCCGAACATTCCGTGCATTATGCAAGTCAATACTGAGTCGCAAGGAGCAACTCCGAAGAGACCAGGAAGTCGGAACGAATTAGGAGCGCAACAATCATATAAGTACAATACGAAGGCGCTCAAACAAATCTAGTCATACCAAGGAAGAATAGAGAAGAATAGAAGAATCTAGTCATCTAGTCATAGAACATCTAGTCATAACCAAAGAAGAATAGAGAAGAATGGAAGAATCTAGTCATCTAGTCATGAAAAATCTAGTCATAACCAAAGAAGAGCGAACAGAAAGGAAAAATCTAGTCATGAAAAATCTAGTCATAACCAAAGAAGAGCGAACAGAAAGGAAAAATCTAGTCAAGAAATAAGTATCTAGTCATAAACAAAGGAATCAAGAAAACTGGAGTATATGCGCTACGATATTCCAGTCAATAACCAAAGAAGAGGTTGCAAGATAAAAAGCAAATTTTAAGACCTCGGTTTACCGGCAACCCATCTCCACGTGGTCCCCGCTGGGCAACGGCTGTCTCCCACCCTTCACTCTTTTGCGTTTGGTGAGGGACAGACGGCTAAGAGGTTGTTTTGCTTTTGCAGAGGGTCCACTCGTTCAGTGATCGTGAAATCGTGAGAACGGGGTTTTTCCTTCTCCGTCCTCCTTTGTGGCGGTTGAGCTGGGTGTAGATGGGTACCTAGGATATGAGAGTAATCTCGAAGTGCCATTAAGAATCACTGTCCCTATACCATATTCAGCGAAATGAACTGTCAGTGGTTCTCGTTGCTGCCGCGAACACCTTGTGTATGGGCATTCTGGATTCTCCAGATCGGTGACAACGGGGAATACCCGAAAGCCATGAGTACCGATGTCGTTGGGTCCCCGAAGCTTAACTCGTTAAGCGCCCGCTGAATGTCAACGGACTACTGGAGGGTCGAAGAGTACACTTGGTGCTTGGAGATGCCAGTAGGACGGCTGAAACGACAAGGTTAAAAAGCGAAGACGAAGAAACTTTAACGAACCGACCGTTGAAAATTTCGCTAATCCAACTTTGCCTTTGCGATTCGATGGTTATTGCTTGCAAAAACCAATCGATGTACGGCCAAAGTGAATTGATGCAAATTGTAGAGAGCAACGTGTCGCTAAGCAGTGATTTCGAAGAGTTTCACGAGATGGTCAAGACACCGAGGCTAAAGACTAGCTCAGAGTTGATGGGTGTCGACTCTGACGAATGTCACCACAGCAAATCCGCGAGTCGATGTTAAAGACGAAATGGCTCTTAAGCGGACGTGCCCCAAAGCACAAAGTATACTTACGACACCCGACTCAATTGCGCTTCATGGACCAGTCAAGCGAACTTGCGAAACGCAACTCAAGGCGATGCTGCTCGCGGATCCTAGGATTGAGAACCTCAGGATGTCTAGCGTTCCTGAAAAAGGTAATAGAGAATAAAAAACCGTTTGACGGAGTATTGCGTTCGAAAGGCTCGACAATATAGAATAAAAAGTCACCTCTTCGAGTATAGCGTTCCCGATAGGCAAGTTGTCTCAACGGGAGTAATGTAAATATAAACACAATGTAAAAATCCTAATCAAATCTTTTCTGTAAGGCAATCAGCCTAAAGAGATTCTGCCATGCATTGCGAAAGCAAAAGGTCGCCGATTAATCGAGCAGCGACTTTAACACGAGAAACGGGGTGGCAGCCGTGAAACTCAAAACAGATTCAAATTTTCCTCCTACTTAATTTAACTGTACATATTCTGTTTTTAACTGCTTTTCATTACTTATCCTAAGATCGATCGGATCAGAGATCACGATCAATACCGACTTTCAGTAGGCAATCAAGCAAGTGGCAACCTGATGAAGGAAAGACACAAGAGTGTGGGAAACCACGAGTAACATTGGATAAGGACACTCACAGCCCAGCACGACAGCACACGCACTAGCACACACGCACTTACGAAACATACGCACGCACGAGCACGAATCAAAGCGAAACGAAACTGAGAGAGAGTGAAGGAGAGTGAACAGAACAGATAGATAGGATGGAACGAGAAGACGCTAGGCGTAGGCCCCGTAGGCGCCAATTTAAACGCCCACGCTCACTTGCATTCAGGGACGAAGATGACAACGAACCGGGACCTACGAAGAATGCAGATCAACAAACCGGACCTAGACTTGTCATCCTTCAAATTAACGCAGCACGCGTCAAGGCGGTCAACGATGAAGTTCGACTGCATGCAGTCACCACACGAGCTGATATTAGCGATCCACGAGCCAGCTACCTCCAACGGGAAAGTCACTGGATTTGGGCTTGGAGTTACTTTGGTGTACGACAAGCCCAAGACGGGAGCAGCTATCATAGGCTTCAACAAGGAAATTTCGATCATGAAAATGACGGAATTCTGCGAAGTGGACATCTCGTGTGCGGAACTGACCGGGAGTTTCGGAACACTTATTCTCGTTAGTCTCTACTGCAAGTACAACAGGAAGACGCGACTCTTCATTAGGAAACTAAAGAAGATCGTAGACGCCCGTGCTAACAGAGAGATTGTGATATGTGTGGATCTCAATGCAAGATCACCAATGTGGGGAGCCAGCTCCACGAACGAGAATGAGGAGAAATTTGAACAATTCCTAGCGGAAAGTGGTCTAGTAGTTTTAAGCGAGAATAGGGGCGAACAAACCTTTCAAACGGTAAATGGGTCATCATTCATAGATGCAACATTTGCGTCACCTGGAATTGCAAGGAAACTCAAGCTCTGGCGCATAGAGTCATGGGGCCAAAGTGACCATAAATAGACCAATAAGGATCGAAATCTCCTTTGAAGACAAAGTGGAGACTCTCAAAGGCGACGCTAGGTTTTGCGTTGAACGTGCCAATTGGGAAAAGTACACGGAGTCACTGCTCGAATCGAAAGTGAACATCAGGGCGACTATCACCGAACATGCGGTAGATGTTAATAAAATAGCGGACGCAATCAGTGGTAGTATAGTCGAAGCTTGCAATGATGCGATTCCCACGAGTACAGGGAAGTACAAGCAGCAGGCTTGGTGGACCAGCAGCTTGAGGATCGCAAAAAAAAAGATTGAAAGACTGAGAAGTCTTTACGTTGCAAGTATGACAGAAGGGAGGAAAGCCTTCTCGATCGAGCAGCTAAGGAATAACTATCAGATCCAAAGGAAGTTGTATCAAAAAGAAATTCGAACGACCAAAAAGAAAAGCTGGGAAAAATTTGTTACCAAAGTCAGCGGTCAGAACGTATGGGGACTCCCGTACAAGATTGCTACTGGCAAAGTCAAACAAAGAAAACCACTTTTGTCGTTACGAAGGCAAGACGGGTCCATGACAGAAAGTTGGTCACAGACAGCAAAGGCTCTCCTGGACGCACTAGTTCCGGATGATTCACCAAGAAGAGACGATCGGCCGCAACAAAGGTTGCGTGCTAAAGCAGATGCACGATCAAACGGCGAGGATGCCGCCGACTTTACTTGTCGAGAAGTGTGGAACGCAATGCAACGGAACACCTCGGGGAAGAGTCCAGGGGCAGACCTCGTGATCCCAGAGGCTCTTAAAAATGCTCTAATCATCCTACCTGAGATAACGGATCTCTTCAATAAGTGCCTGGCTAGCGGAAAGATCCCATCCGCGTGGAAAAAGGGAGTAGTAGTTCCGATCTTGAAACCAGAGAAGGATGAGGCCTTGGCGAAATCATATCGGCCGATTTGCTTGCTCTCCCTGATAGGAAAAACATTCGAGTGACTGATTATCAATCGAGCTCAGGGAGTTATCCATCAAAGGAATCATGAATCGGAGCTACAATATGGGTTCAAGGAAGGGAGAAGCACCGAGGACGCTATTCTAAAACTCCGCTAACTGGTGGAAGAGGATAGCTCCAAATACGCTCTCGCACTTCCACTCGATATTTCCGGAGCTTTTGACAATCTCTGGTGACCTGAATTGATGGACATACTGCGAAAGAGATCGTGTCCGAAAAACCTGTTTAAGCTTCTTGTTAACTATTTCCGCGATCGGGAAATGTCGATCGTGAGTTCATACGCAGGTGCTTCGAAACACATGACGAAGGGGGCACCTCAGGGCTCTATCATAGGAACTGTGGCGTGGACCCTTCAGCTGGATGGTCTTCTGAAACTCCTAGAGGCAGAGAACATCCCAGCATTAGCGTACGCAGATGACGTCATGATTGTCATCAAAGGAGGGAGTCGAGGAGCACTCGAAAAAGAAGGAAATCGAGCAATTGACTTGGCGGACAACTGTTGCAAACAGCGAAAGCTCGAGATCTCAGTTCCCAAGTCGGGCCAGATACTATTGAAGGGGGATGACAAAATCAACATGGAAAGGAGAAGGCCAGCTATCAGGCTAAGATGTGCAATTCGGCAAGGTCTCAATGCAACGAAATATTTGGGTGTAACGTTGGCAACGGGACAGAGATACACCGATCACCTGAATAGAGTCGCGGAAGAAAGTACAACTACTTTCAATGAGATAACGCGTTCCTACAAAGCGAATTGGGGCATGGGATAAAAATGTCTCAACACAATTTACGAATTTGTCTTCATCCCTAAGATCACGTATGCGGTAGCAGTCTGGTACGAAAAAGGAAAATCAAACGAAAGAAATTCCGACAAATCTAGGAGTGCGCAACTGTCGGTTCTCAGAACCTTGTCGAAAGCGTACGTCACCGCGCCTACGGACGCGCTCCAGGTTTGTACGGCCAAAATGCGATTGACTTCTGCCAACGAGCTGCATACTATAAGATAAGGAAGGGAGAAGCAGTGGAGGTGTTAAATCTGCGTATTGGCAGGAAGAAAGTCCTCGCTAATGATACTGCCGCAAAAAAGCGAGAGGACGCTCGACTACTGGACGAGTGGCAGACTCGGTGGGATAGATCCTCGACAGGACGCACCACCCATGAGTTTTTCCCGAGTATCGCGCGACGACTGAAATACAGCATCGAGCTGGACTACTATGTCACGCAGTTTTTAACCGACCATGGAGGATTCGCTTATTACCTGCATACATTTAATGCGAAAAACTTTACTCGAGACTCCGACGAATGCGACTGCGGTCAAACTGAAACAGCAGATCATATCCTGTTCGAATGCCCACTCATACGTCGCATGAGAAGGAGCCTCGTTAAAGCAGCGGTGGAGATAACCGGATCATGGCCGTGCGCTACGGAGAACTTAGTCTCGGATAAGAGGATCTTTAAAGAGTTTAAAAGTTCGGAAAACGGTACATCATCTGGTCACACCGGTAAAGATACCGGTTCATGCTCCACACCAACAGCGTCAGGTGTGATCGGTGATCGATCACGAAACGCAAGAGAGACAAGAGTGAGCGAAAGCTCAGCCAAAGATTTCTCGAACTTCACACTGGAGAAGTAAAAAGCAGTGCCTAGGGCAGGAGGATCAAGCAGTTCGGAGATTCATCTTATCGGCGGATAAGTCTCGAGTTCATACACGAACTTTGCTACCACAAGAGAAGATCATTGATCAACTCAAGGGTTGGACTCTAGGTGGCAGATGGGTTAACGATCCGCAGAGATCAAAGCACAAAACATTCAGTAGCTAAGCTGGGTGTGCTCTTCCAGAGGGCCAAACCTCTAGCTCATCAAAACCGTCGTTCGATGCGGGTGTGATGAGGCGGGAGCCCAGCACCGTTTCTGTCGTTCACAGCACCAACCTTGATGCTGTAGGGTGTCAGTTGAAGTCATCAGGTCACCTATTCGAACAGAGCAATCTGAGAGAATGGAGGATCAGTCGTGAGGGGGTGTTAGAGGGTCGGTACCAGAACTGCCCTGTGAATGCAAAGCTCACAGTCAATGTCCTGCAGATAATTAGGAGCAAAGCTTTTAAAGGATATCGGTAGCAAATACAAAACTGAGCAGGCAAAAGCGGCGAATTAGCACAGCTCGAGGGAATCTGGGCCTATGACCAGGTAGTTGGTTACGTGCCTTCTACCACCATACAAACCGTTTCGATATGAATAGATTCTTTTGATTATGCGATCCTGTACGAAGGCCAGTAGGTTCTGAGTGGTACAGGTCGAGAGTTGTCGGCTTCGAGGATTATCGTGCGCAGTATGTGGCGAATGAGACAGGGTGGACAAACGCAACGCGTATGAGTCCTCCCGAATCAAAGTGTAAACAACACAACCACTTCTGTCTCCATACCATGTTTACCGCCGCGCCGATGACTCGGCGGGCAACTTACAGGAAACCAAAGCTTTTGGGTTCCGGGGGAAGTATGGTTGCGAAGCTGAAACTTAAAGGAATTGACGGAAGGGCACCACCAGGAGTGGAGCCTGCGGCTAAATTTGACTCAACACGGGAAACCTCACCAGGCCTGGACATCGGAAGGATTGACGGATTGATAGCTCTTTCTTGATTCGGTGGAAGGTGGTGCATGGCTGTTCTTAGTTGGTGGAGTGATTTTTCTGCTTCATTCCAATAAGGAACGAGACTCTAGCCTGCTAAATAGGCGTAACTTTTGGTATCTTGAAGACTCCCGGTCCTCTGGGCCGTGGAATTTTTACTACCGACGTACAAA